>CM034152.1:626526761-626719804 GCA_019776745.2 Taxus chinensis
GGGCAATTAGGCGTGTAAATTATACACTAACAACTAGTTGCCAAAGGTAACGGGGGATCATTTTGCAGATCATTATGGCAATTCACCAATTTGGGTAAGCATATAGTTTATAATTTATCCCTTTACAATTCAATGTATGGATAGAATATTGGGCAGATTCATGTTGATTCAGCTTTTGACTATAGCCATTTTTGGCGTTGATGGTTTAATTATTCTGGATAGTTAATATTTGCAGTTGTAATCAGCATTATCAAAAAGTTCTAGATGAAACACTAGATTTTTTTATAAATGGGTGTTATTATTTGTGATGACAATATAGTGTTTTTGGTGAATTCACCTAGATTCAGTTTTTGACTATAGCTATTTTTGGGCGTTGATAGTCTATTTTATTCTGGATAGTGACTACATGTAATTGTCATAGTTTCAGATGGATAGTGGGCATTAGCCTAATTATGGGTAGTTTAGATGTTTGGTATACTGATATGTGTTTATGAAATTGTAATTTAAGTAATCAGCCGTATCATAAAGTTACAATTGAACACTATCTTTCCATAATAGAATGGTTGTTATTATCTGGTCAATTATTTGTGATGGCATTACAGTGGGGTATAACCGTTCACAGTTGTGTGCAGAGTTCACAAGGTTGCAACATTTCAGTTGAACACTAGCTTAATTGGGTGTTATTATCTGATCAATTATGTGACTAGATAATCAACTATTTGCATTTATTTAACCTATAATGTTATTTTGGGTTCTTGTATGTGTTTGTGTAATGCAGGAAGAGATAACATTATTTGTGGGTTGATACACAACGTTTTGTGGACAAAAAGCCTTCTCAGTAGGGAGGAGTGATCAGGGGATTTTTTTATGTCAAAATTTTGCCTAAACTTCCCTAAACCATGTCATTTTAGTATATCCTTCAGAGAGATTTCTAAAGACTATAAGAACGTGAAAAATAGACACTCTAAGCTTAAGATATGTCCAGTCAAAGTTTGGTCAATGAAAGGTCAACATTGATCAACAGATCTAAGATGACGTGGACATGTGCACAATTGGAAAAGTGTCTCAGTTGGCATTGGAAAATTATACAATGATAAATAGGAATTCAATAGCTTTCTGTCAACTATTTGGATGTCAAAATCGGAGTTCGTATGCAAAAGATATGACTAGTCAAAGTTTGTGTAAACGTATGGTCAACATTTGGTCAACATTGGTCAATGGTAGCATTGATGGTATTGAAATAATTTTTGACTAAGCACTATTGCATAGATATCACCGAGACCTTTCCAACGCATTTTGAATGGACCAAATCTGAGTTCGTATGCGAAAGATATGCATAGTCAGAGTGTGGTCAAATGATGACGTGACACACTTTGACATGGACAAATGGCGTATTATGGGCATGATACTTGGCAGGTTTTTAGTGAATTTAGATTTAAAATAATAATAATAATATTTTATTTAATCCATTCCACGGGAATAAGATTAATCCCATGGGATAAGGAGGATTTTATGGACAAAGAGCTATTTAAAGGCTTATCATATCCTTTTTCCACCAAATGTGGGGTCAATGGCTAAATTGGGCGCCTAATCCTATGGAAGGGGGATTTGAACCCAGGAACTCATCTAAAAAAATAAGTGGCCTTAACAACCAGCCACTCTCTTGTAAGTGATATAAATTAAGCTCACTTGTATTTGTAGAGAACAAGTGTCAGGTCTATGTAGAAGCCATAAGGAGGATGTTTTTAGAAAATGCCATTTTTTAAGGCCTTGCACTTAGATTGGGAGCTCGGAGTAAAAAGGTTAAATAGAGGGAATTCTGATACAATTCTAACGATGTAATATTTTTATGTTTTTTTTAAATTTTAACATGTTTTTGGAAGCTTTGAATGCAGGTTTTAACAGGGATCTACAAGACAGCGAGTTGGAAAACATGAATTTCAATGCACTTCTGGTCTGAAATGTGACTTGGTGTAAACATGAAAAGTGTTCCAAATTATGAGATGATCTCAGATATATAATTTTTTTTCATAGAATATTTTTAAATCTCAATTTGTAGGTGTTTTTCTAATGCAGTTGCATGGAGATCACATTGTGAAAACACTGTAGGAGCCACAGATCATTCTTGACACAACTTCTGCTATTTTTCAGAGGTATTAGGACATTTATCAGCTCATTTGTAGGTTGTGATTCATTATTTTTTGTTTTTAAGAGTTATTTTACTTACATTTCAATATTATTAATGGATCGGTTCAATCCGAACCTGGGGACGTAGGAATTTCCAAACCCCGTAAACAATCTTGTTTGTTATCTGAGTGTTTTTAGGTTTTCTGATTATTTATTTTCTATCCAAGTTTTCCGCACTTCTATGGATGCATAATAATCAGAATTTAATCAATTTTTGGAGTTTAGAATACTTAAAACTGGTTAATAAAATTCCAATCTCTGGAAACTTTTAAAAGTGAAAAAAAATACAACACATGTTATCAGATCATATATGCACATGGTTTCCCATTACCTCCTTTCACTAATGAGGAATACACTCTTTGAATGTACAATATATTCCTTAATGGCTCTTTACATGATCAATTTAGCACTATTAATTACCAGGTCTCAAACGCTACCCCCATTTGGATTTGATCATGATACAGATGACCTCCTAGATGACATTACATGATTATGCTCTTCATCATACAAAAACGTGGGGGACATTGCATTCACACCCCATAGCATAGACATATGTCTCATATTCACATCATCACACACCAAAATCCTTGTATATTCATATTCATCTACAATTTAGTATCATCATTACCATATGACGCACACTTGTTATGTTTTTCACACTTGACTCTTGAGGGCGTATTATACACATGAACCTCACACACTGCATAGTTTACACTACACATTAAACATCTCCATTCCCCATGCATTTTTCTACATCTACAATCCTCTATCTATTATACATCATCTACACTTTCTTCTTTACCCACTTATACATCATACACATTCTACACACTACATTATTCTACATTTTTTATAATCTACACATATTACATTACACATTGCACGTTACATGTTTTACACGTCACACACCAATGAAATTTTCTCATCACCATACCTACTACAAATATTACACATTTTAATTCATATAATTATTCACACTACACACATTACCCAATGTCGCACTTTAGTCTCACAGTCTATACTCGACTACTGCAGGTATATATATCAAATGGAACTGATCAACTCATTTGTCCAATTAAATCAATAAATATTTTCTTATCATGTCATGCATCATTTGTATCTAGTTCTTTATTCATATATTTAGTGATATATGATTTTTTCTACATCATCACATTTTCTACCATCCTATTTATCCATTTCATAATATACGCCTTGTGCTACATCATCACGTGTGCTAGAATATTACTCATCTATCTAGTGATATACACTTTAGGATAAATAATCACACATACAATATCATCAATGCCTTACCATTCCACAATCATCACTCTATCCATCACCTATTTCTACATACAACACATCGCTCAAACCATTTCCCAATAATGCAGTCTCGTTTATGGTTCATTCTTGATTGCCAAGGGGGAATAAATTAATAAACTTCATTGCATACATACACATCCAATAATGGGGCACATTTTCCCTATCATTCAATCTACATTTCATTCCTCCTCATACACAACATACTACATATCTTGGTTGCATTTACTCTTTCTTACATTTACTTGTTACATGTTCACTTTATTAGACATGCTATATATATATATATATATATATATATATATTTATTGTATGTCATTATCTTTATCATACAAACATGTGCATTCCCATTCCTTTATAATTGTGATAAAAATTTCTAAATATTCATTGCACACAACATGGATGTTCGGCATAATACCTGTTACATGTTCCATAGTGGCTCATGGGGACATCCAATTTTGTACACTACAAGTGTCATTGTTTCAATTTGTACTTAGCACTTTAAATTATTATATTATATCCAACTTGACATACATTTTATATCTTTTTAAAATTCTAATGGGTGTTTCATGTGCAACATTTGTTTTCCAGGACTATTTTCTTTCATGGTTTTCTATTACATTGATTGTCATTGTTTGCGGGATTTTCCCTATTTCTTGCTTGTTCTTTGATTTCTTGTGGATAGTACGGCCTTGATTCTCTTCTGACAGTGTGAGTGATGTCACATGTTTGTAACCCAATTTTTGTGGTCTCCATTGTCTTCCACTTGCCTCTTATCTTACACAATGTCTTCTTAGATTACATTTGTTCTTTTACATGAGTTTTTGTATTTAATTTTACTAACACTTATTTTCCTAGCCACATGTTTATGTGTGCCTTGGTTTCTAGAAATCACATCCCCTCCCCCCTGTAGAGCGTAGTTTTAGAACAGTGGTAGATCCTCCTTTTGGCTACATAATCCTTTAGTGGCATCATAGGCACCCCAAACGTGGGCGGGGGGGGGATAATTTGGGTGAATCACTCACTCCATACAATCTTATACACATCACAATACCGGTACATCAAAATTTTAAGTTTCTAATAAGGCTGAGAATCATACTTGGGTCCTTAGCACAACGGCCTTTCCTAGATGCCTAAGACAATGGGGTAATACAACAACCTTTCTTTCATTACCTAACACCAAAGGGCAATCAAAAAGTGATTGGTAGTTCAACATAGTCTAAAAAACTGCATACAAAGTGAATTTTACAGGGGAAAAACAGTCATTAACACATGCACATCATCTATAGTTGTGTTTTACACAGTCAGAAGAAGTTAAAGGTTTTCATACAACACTAGATAATTCTCCCTACACTTATTTCATTACAATGACGTGAGATCTCTTGAAAATGTCACGCATCGACATCATCTATAGGATGATTTATAAACCTCTTTCCTCATCATAGATCAAGCACACATGTTCATTTTTCATTTTTTCACATTTTTGCATACTTTACTGATACACTTTTTACATACTTTGATGATATACATGCATATTTGACTACTTGTTGGCTTCTCTTTTATAGGTTCGTTTGTATGGGAAGTGGTATTCAAGAACACCAACAACAACATCAAACACCTTAACATCAACAACAAGTACATCATGACATCTACACATGTGTTTCCACCCTATGTTCAATTTCATCATTCCTTTTTACACTTTCTCCTCCTTAGCATCCATGCTTCACATTTTATCACTCCACGCTTTGTTTAGTCCCTCGACATGCTTTCTACATGAATATACATGGTTATCAGGTACACATCTCCATCTACTTTGTGTTACCAATATTTATTCTCACCAACATAAATTTGGAGAAAATGTAGAAAACAAATCACGCACTTGGGTCATTATCTAGTCCTAATTACATACTACTATTCATGTGATTCCTAAGCAATAAAAGCACTAATTAACCCATGTATTTGCCCACCTTACTTTACTTTTTTATTTTGATCTCTGTCTTGCACACTTACTTTCTTAGACTAGCTTTTTACTCTTCAGATTTTTCATCCTAGACACCAGCACAAAGACAAGATGCCATCACCAAGTGCACTCATCTCCTCTAGGTGCTCCTATCCCATTTGAACTTTACTCTCAGTTTTTGGCTCCTTTCTATCCATTTGAGCATCTTATCTTTTTAGTAGTTATACTTTTGGAGTTAATTACGAAATTCAAGTGAAGGAATCATATAAATATAAAGCTATATGATCATAATAAGGGACCAAACACTAAGAACTAGCTATCACCACCTAATGTTGCATCCATCAAGGCATCTAAGAGCTCCATTGCATCCATATACTTCCATCAAAAGGGATGCAAGGGATATTTTCTGCATCACACTTCATATGAGGGAATTTCATTCTATCCCTTGCACACATTATTTACATTTTACATCTAGCTACTTGCTCACTATTCCAAGTGTCACAAGAATAAGAGCAACCTAGGGAAAAATTATGCACACACCCGCACACATAATTACATGGGTGTAAGATGTAGTGTATTGATCAATAATAAGTCCATCATTTTGGCAGCTGAGGATAGTCCAGCCCCTTATTTTACATATTTTTTTTTAATGATTCGATGTCTATTTGATGGTTTTATAGTTTTTTTCTTTAGTGCAGGTTTTTGGAGACGTCAGTGATCATTATGTGAATTTAATAATGACAAAAGGAGAGTATCGAAAAAACATATTAGGACCCTGTGAATTAAGGTTTCTAAGAATTTCTCTAGAACTAGGCACCCATAAGAAGGCCTAGGGTGCCCACAAACGCCCCTATCCATCTGTAAGTGCACCAGTCCAGCCAAATCCTCCACATATGTAATTTTATGAGCTCCAGTATGATAGTCAATGCTTCATATTTGTCTATTTCGCATCTTTGTGCACTTTTCAAAAATCTGTGACTCATCTAAGGCTTATTATCCGCTCTTTTGCAATTATGGTTTTCATTATTTATTTCTTAATTTCTTAGATTTTTTTAAGTACTTCATTATTCATTTATTTACTATAATCTTGAATTCAGATTAGATATATAAAATTAAATTTTAGATTAATCATTACCCTTGTAATTAAATTTCAATTATGTAATAATAATCATACAATTATTATCATGCAAATGATTTACAAGGGGGACAAGATTATAAGTTTACATGGCATCATCATAATGTTGACCTTGGTCAACCTCCTTTTTTTATAAAAAAATAAGGAAAGCATTTCCGTTCTTATAAAAAATTAAGGAAATAATTATTTCTTCTTTGGATTTTTGAGTTCCTTCCTCGTCAATGGTTCTAACCATGGGTTAGTTGGTCTTTTCTTTTTTCCTCGCCATTTTGACATCTGCTTCCAATTCAATGGTATGCTAGTCCAATGAGGGATCAAAAACTTTTCAAGTAATGTACTTCCATGAAAATACTCAAGTATAATTTATACACAACTCAATAAATGAATCCATTTCTGATTTAGAACATACATTAGGAAGATTAAAGAACTATTTATCAAGAATTATAACACTTTCATGATTATCTTCACTAGTAGTCAAAACAACTGTATCTTGCTTCATTCCATCATTTTATCCAAAAATAATTTCAAGGGTTACAATACCTTTAGGAATCTTATTTGATTTAAGTTAAACCACTTTGATCCTTGTAACTTTTTTGAAGCTTTTCTTGATTTTGTGAAGAAAACTCTGCTTCTTCCTCTGAGAATCTCACTATGTGAGCGTCATCATCAAAAACCTGCCAATGTGAGTTGTTATATGGGATGGATGGTCTCACCACAATTTTAATATGAATTTGTAAATTGTCATTTCTAATATCAGCAAGTATATCAGACAGTGAACCAATGGTTTCAAGACTATAAACATGCTTATTTTTGTCTCTAGGAATGGTTTGAATGTTTAATGCAAGGAAATCATCAATTATATTCTAAACTCTATGTCTATAGGTCGTTATCAATGGATTTTTACAAGCATTTAAGCCTCTTAAATAGTGTATAACTATCTCACTATCACCATATACATACAATGTTTTAATTCCCTTCTTCCTTTCCCACTCTAGGCCATAAATGAGTGTCTCATACTTTGAAACATTGTTAGGACACCGGAATTGGAACATAATAGATGAAAAATACATTTTATTCGTGGGGGAAATAAGTATAAGACCAGATCATAAAGCAACTTGATTTTTGGATCCATCAAGGAATAATTTCCAAATCCCATCTTCAAATTGTTTTCTTTTCTCCATAGTTATAATCTTGGCCTTTTCCTCATGAATGCAATAAATACCAAGGCCTTGCTCCTCAATTTATCTATATGGATCATGCTCATAAAATTCATTAGTCATTTCATATTTAAAAAAATAAGGAAAACCCTCTAATTCATGAAGGGTCTCGCATTCAATCTCTTCTAGCTACCCATCAGTGATAACATAATTGGAATTTACAATGCTAGGCATATGAGGCTCTATATGGAAATGAGACAAAGGATGAAATTTGATTGTTACCTTTGGTCCATACCTAGTTCTGAAGAAAAGGTAACATCAATCATCTAAAATATATCCTCTTATCTTTGAGGTGAAGCCCCTTGAAAGACACATGGAAACATATCGAGGAAAATCTACCACCATTACATCCTACAAAATTGTTACACCTTGAAAAGCATACAAGGTGAGATTAAAATTATTAGTCATTCCTATTGTATTTTTTTGAGATCCATCACACCTTAAAAATTTAGTTCATATGTTAATCCCAACATAGCTACAATATTTTTGGGCATCATTATGTTACTTTCCCTATTATATACCACACAGTTATGAACCAAAGAATCACCAATTATCAAGGAGAGATAAAAAGGAGACGGTTTAATAAATTTTACCTCACCAAATACAACCTTTTCCACTTTGGTTACTTGGTCATTTTAATACTTAACCTATTGGTCTGCATTTGCTAAAACCATATTGAATTTACTTGCTTCACCATTTTTTAATTTTGATTATAACTTGAGGTTTGATCTCTTTAAAAAGTATATATTTTTGTCCTAGAATGGACAATAAATGCCACATAGTCATGTTAACATGTACCTTTTTCATATGATTAAAAATATTGAAGGGGGTAGAGCCCACCTTAAGTTGGACTTTTGGAGCAGCAACATGCTCTTACATATAAGGTGAAGGTGAGTTCTTACCAACATTGATATTCCTATTTTCTTAAACTAAAGGAGTAGTAACTTGACCTTTAGTGCTCCTAGAATTTGGATTTGGAAAATTAGAAACTTCTCCTACCTCAAGTGAGTCATCAATGGGTCTCCTCTACGATATTGTCATGTCTGCAACACATTCATTTCTTCATAGGATCCAACCTCTTACTTAAGTGCCACATAATCAATAAACTCCCAATTAACCATGGTTGTACTAGGCTTCCCTTGCAAAAAAATTGGATTACCTTCTAGTTTTAGGAATACACCTTGTTGAGATTAATAGAATGCTTCTTGTTGATTCATTTGTGGAAAAAAAATATTTGTGCCATCATTTCCAATGTGGTATTTGGAGCATTAGGCTGCAGATTACGGTTGTACATAATATAATTTTGGGGTTGCACTAGAACTATGGCCTTATAGGTCGAAGGAACATTTGGATCAGTAGTTGCAAGTAACTTTGTTGTTGTAATAGCTCCTTGATCTTGATAAGGATGTTTTTAAACTTGAGAATGAGGTATTTAATTGTTATATGGTTGGTATTGAGATACATAAGGATCTTGATAGGAGGGTTGATAAGGTCTATTATCTTAGAGCTGCTTCCTTTTCAATTTTAATAACTCATTTACAATGGTTTGCAAAGTACCTTTTAGCTCATCTATCTCTTTAGGCTGAACTATGGAAGGTTGTGCTAGTTTTAAAGGAGGTGGGATAGGAGCTAGCTCTAGAAAGATTGGTATAGAAGGTCTAAGGGAAAATTTTCCTACTCGAATAAGGAAGTTTTATGCCCTTATTTATATATCAAAGGCAACAGGGAGTGTGACACCGCCTATAAACTAGATCATCACTACAATGTCACTATTTAATGCTCGTAAGTAATACAAAAATGCATTTTGAGCTAATGGTTTAATGGATTATGGTATTGTTTCCCATGTTCTTGTAAATATCAAGTTAAATTTATTCATAAAGTCTTGAGGTTATCTCTTAATAGTAGTAAGTTTTTCTAAAAGTGATAAGTGATCGGATTTATCATATAATTATTTAGACATGGCTGCGCATAACTCATCCTAGGTGGTAACATATCCTTCTGGAAAACTTATATATCATTAGAGGGCTTGAACTTTGAAGGATGCATCAAATAATCTCAAAGAAATGTTTTCCTAGGTAACATTATGAATAGAACATAGGGCAACGATATTTCTAATATGCTCAATGGGGGTGGTTTCATCCTCACCATTGCAATAAGGGATAATTTTCAAAGCAGTGGGTGGTTTTCATTGAATATAGTAAGTTGTAAGGGACTACCACCCATTAAAGTCACAGAAGGCTAATTTATAGCTATGGGAAAAATAGGGATTTGAATAGTAAAATTCTGAACTGAAGTGGGAGTGCTAGTTCTGCTATAGGGTGTAGTATTCACAAATATTCTCCTTCTAATAGAATTAAGAGGAAATTGAATAAACTTAGAAGGAATACCTATTAATGATACCCTTGTGGTGACTTCAGGCATGGATCATGCACTAATCTGTAATCAACTTCTCTTCACAACAAGCAACCTTTGTTGGATCAAAGATAATACATCGGAATCTTCATTCAAAATGGTAGCTGCAGCAAGGAGCTGGTATTGACTGAGTGACTTTGGACTAATTACAACTCTGAAATCAAAATGTATATCTTCATGTGTTCTGATTAATGCTACAAAAATCTTGTTAGGTTGTTGGATAGGAACAACTAGAATTTTAGGAACAACCATGATAGAATAATATCTTCATTATCATTCTGATATAATGGAAATTTCAATCACACCGAGCATGCCAAATTTTTTTATCACATCTAAAGAGAACCCTGATTTGAATAAGTGCAAGTGATATTTCTATTCAAATCATACAATGGGATCTTCTCAGAGTGTGGGTGACTCAAGTTTAAAAGAATCTCCAGAGAGGGTTGACTCCCTAGATGAATCACCTAAACTAGTTTCTTACTGCGGATACATAATAAAATTAACATAAAATCACAAAAATAATGGAAAGTAAGGTGATACATCAATTTTTAGGACACTTATGATATTGTATAAGACACATTATTAGATTCTTCAAGACCTGCAAAGATCACTTCCTTTTCTCTTTGATTGAATTTCACTCAATAATTGCATAGAACGCATGAATTGACTGTTAATCTAGCATGAGAGGGAAGATATGAGGTATTTTCCACCTCCAAACTAATCAAAAAAATATACCTACACTTAAAACAACATGTAATAACTTCAAAACATCTTAGTCGAGGTGATGAGATTCATAATCATGTAAAGGAAACAAGAAATTCACTTAATCACATCAAAGAACTCATAAAACACACTTCAATTCATCTTACAAATGGAGGAATTAAGTATTGTATTGTATCAAATATGTCTTGTAGTACAAAATATGGAATAGCCTAGGCATGGCAAAATCACAATTCTCCCTCAAATTCTTAAAATAACGGGTACATATAGAACAAAGAAGGAAAAGTAATAAGAAGAGAAGTGGAGCTGGAACTACTCAATACTTCAGTTTGCTCCATCTATCCCTAGTTCACTTAAGTTTTCTCCTTAAAAATCAAGAGTGACTCAACTCCCTTTCTCAAATAGAACAATTCAACTTTAAGTTTTAAACTTTAGTTAGGTACTAGTTAGAGTCAAATCCAATTCTAGCTCTCATTTACATAATTCGACCCTTGCAATTAAATTTCAATTATGTAATAATAATCATACAATTATTATCATGCAAATTATTTATTTATAAGCGGGACGAAATTATAAGTTTGCATGGAATTATCACAATGACGACATTGGTCAACCTACTTTTTTGGCAAAATCTAAGGAAATCATTTTCCTTAGGAAAAATTAAGGAAATCATTTGGTCTTCATTGGCTTTTGGTACATCAACGAGGTAATTATTAATTAAATTGACTTGGGATAATATAATTTCCGCCCACGTAGAAAAATATTATAATAATTAAAATTATTACAAAAAATAAATGGCATAGGAACTTATTTAAAATGATTAAGGTTTTAAAATAACCAATGGCCCTAACCATGGTCGAAATTGACCATTGTTAAGGAATAATGGACGACCTCCTTCACGATCAGAGTTGAAACCATAAAATGCATTTTATTTCGCATTTGGATTTTTGGTGGAGGCTTCTCTTTGTGAAAACCTTGACTTTGTTTTCCTGGTATAGCACGCCGTTATTGGATCTTAGCGGCCATGATTTTTTTCTACTTGGGTTTTAGATCTCTCTCACTGAAACACCACTTCTTCACAGTTCAAGTTCTAGATATTGTTCTTTTCTTGGCCGCCAGTGTTTATGAGATCGAGATCGCTGTGATTTTCTTGGTGGAGTTGAGCTCTAAATTTCGCTGGAGTGTCATTTATCTCTGGAGTTTGCACGTTATTTATTTATTGTTGTAGCTCTGCATTTTTATCAGTTCGATTTGTGTATGATTATCTCTACCCTTAGATTTTTTATCAGCTCGCCATGATTTAGGAGATGGGTTTGAGATGTGTTTGATCTTGATTTCAGTTGTGGTGACAAGCTCGAAACTCAATGTGAGTCGTTCCTCCTTTGAGATCTTGGTGGTTTTTCCCAGCTCTATTTGGCTATGGTCATGAGGTAAGCGTTTGTTTACATTTCCAGCTGATGGGTACTTTGAAAAAAATGGGGGTTTTGAATAAAAAACACGACCAAGATCTTTGTATTTAATGGCTGCAACTTTCATTATGAAAATTTACATTCTTTACAAAATGTATGGCTACTATGATGAGGGTTTTTTTCTCTAAAACTCTATCTTTTTGGTGTTGTACGAGAAAAATAAACTAGTAATTTCTTGATTCTTTGCAATCTTGGCCATATACTATAGAAATGAGTTAATAATATTTACATTTTTCACATTCATATTTTAATACTCGGGGGTTTAGTTGAATACTTCCCCAGTTTCATGGTGGCATGGCATATGCATTTGCTCCTTTGTTAGAAGGAAAATATACATCTTCGCTTTTCTGATTCAAAAAAAAACTCTGCAATATTCATTCAAATTTTTTAGTCCATTTAAGGAAAAAAATGAAAAAAAAACTTTTTTGTTTCTTGTCCTGATAGAACCCTACACTCTTCTTTCTCATTGTTGCTTATAAATGAAGAAAAAATAAAATCGGTTCCCTTATATTTTATGTTTATGGAATATGATGCTCCTTTATTCGTTGTAACATCTTGTTCATCATGCTTGATAAATTTGAACCAGTAATCTCAAATGATGCATACACAACTAGAAAATGAATGATACTTTACTCTAATATGTACTATGTATGGTGACATCTTGATGTAATACTTATTGGTGTGAGTCATATTCCACATCATCAGGTGATTCATCTCACTCAGGTGAGGTCATAGGTTTGTGTGTCGTTTTAGAGTCATCATGAGATTCCCTTACGCATCATTGCTTCAATGCGTTAGTTGTTTCATTGGGAGTTACTCCCCATCTCTACTTGAGAGGTCATCATTTCAGGCACTAGGGGTTACTCATTACCCTCTTTATGTTTATCGCTTCCAATCTATGAGAGTGTGGATATTTTTTGCTTAACAAGGTTTTGCCCATTGTTTGAATCTTTCACATGCATGTTGGTTGATGCTCACTCTTTCCCGACACCTCATCACATTTACGGTTTGCACTTCCTTGGATGTTCATGCTATCTCTCATGATCTTCGTGCTTCAATTTTTCACGCACTCATTTATGGTATCAGATTGCATGTTGTGTGGATCTGTGTAAATATTTGGTTTTCACAGCTCTCTTGATTTCAGTTTGTGATAAAAAGGTCTTGTTGCATTCGTCATCATGGATATTCCATTCGTTTGTTTCTTACATTGAGTTGGGGTTTTATACCTTATTCATAGGTTCTGGTTTATTTTTCGTGTTCATATTTTGTTGTTCGTGTCCTTGGGGTTTGAGGATTTTTGGATTGTTTTGAGGACTTCAAGCTATAATTTTGAGGTCTCTTAATTTAGGGTTTAGTGTTTTTCGTTCAATATTTCAAAGCTGGGAATTTTGTTCTTAGGCCCAATTTGGCAATAACTTGCTGAGTTAGGAACCAAGCTTCCCTTAGCTTGGACACATTCACTTTCTCTACAACTTGCCTCCTTACTTTACCTCACTGGGCTCAACCTGCATTATTTCTTAGCATTGGTCTTTGAATCACGGAGTTTTTGTTTGGTTTTTATCTTGGCTTAGACATCTTGTCCTCGTGTTCTTTCTTCGCCACCTGAGATGCTCCCCAACGCATTTCCCATCAGTTCGTGTCTTTAACTTGGCCTTTACACCATCGTTCTTCTCTAGAATTGATCTTTGGCTTGCTCTATTTGGCCTTAGAATGTTTAGTTTGTGCTTTGGTGCTCTAAAACTGGCATTGATGTCCCCTACCTGCATTGGTTCGACCTTCTTTGCGCACTGCTTTCTTTCCTTTTCCACCATTTCCAACCATTGTGTTTCATTCTAAATTGGTTGATTCACTAGATCCTTCCTTGATTCTTCCTTTCATGTCTCTGAATCACCTTTCCTTCCACCGTTTCACCTCATTTTTTTTTCTTGGATCAGCCCAGATGCATGGTTTAACACAACTCGGTGTGCTCACTTCTCGGAAACCTCAAATGTCTCCTTCCTTTGGTATCTCCAGACACATTTAACTTGGCTCACTTGCACCAACATCTTCTCTAACCAACTCCATGTAGCCATCCTATGACTTGACTCAGTCCACCCTCTAATGTACCTCTCGAGCGAATGTGCTAATGACTTAACTTGCCCTCCATCTTGAGCTCCCCTACTCAGAGAACAGTTCACTGACGAGCTCGTGCCAACTCATTGAGTTGAGCCCTCTGTATCACCCTTGGAGCTCTATAATTATCTCATAAAGCTATATGGAAATCTACCTACCTCATCTCACCATCCTTTGCACCGGACACCTGCTAGACCTCTCTTTTGAATTTTTTTCCCTTTTTCATCCTTTTTACACTTTTTACATCATTGTAAAGGGGAATAATAATAAAAAATCATTGTAATAAGGGGGGCATATTTTTTCGGGATTTGCATATAGGGTTATTAGGCTTTCTGGTCTACTTTTTCTAGCTCACTACATTGTAGTGCTGCTCTTCACTTATGGCTAGTGGGCATGTCTACCACAACCTTGTAGCAAGAGAGCCTTCTTTTTTTCTCTATGAGATGCCTTTTGTATCACACTGAGAAGTGTCCCCTTGTATTGATTTCCACCTTTTGTGCCTATTTTCATGTGTTCCTTTACTTCCAACTAGGACTTCATTGTGGTATCTACCCTCACGTGACTCATTGCCTACTATGAAGTGAGTGGGTAACTATCCAACGTGACATAAACTCACCCTATTATAGTCGCGCACTATCTTATAAAGTGTCATATACAAGGGGGGTTATCATTGTTCCTCTCAGGTGTCATATTTCTTGCAAATGCATTATCACCCGAGTCTAACATCTTACATTCTTGCACCCTCTTAATATTTTTCATCTTACACTTCTTACTTTTACTTCTGCATCATAGAATATGCTCATTCTAGACTTGAACATAACAAGATCACATTATAGCCTCCATCAATTCTTCTTGGGAGATAGAAATACATATCATGGCATGCTTACATAGAATGTTAATTCACCTATGATGGCCTTACACACTTCTTTATTGGGCTAGTTCCTTCACCCACTAATTCTAGTCATCTTGAGAACTTTCTTGACACTTGTAACCATATCATTGGTCACTTGATTTTTTCCTTCACCATACCTCTCTGCATTTATGTGGTAGACTAATATCCTCCCCACAATATATGGAGAATATTTAAGTATTTTTCTTGAGACCCTTAACATAATGTCATCATTGTTGTTGTTGTTGATCTAGTTGTTTCTGCTTGTTCTTCGTGTGATGATAGTTCCGATAACAAAGACTCACTTGATTCTTCTTTTGATGATGAGGATTGTGCTCTAAGTTCTGATTCTTAGAGTAATACATAGGAGTCTTCTCCTCCTACTCTTTCATTTCTACAGAGTATTGAAACTTCCAACATATCATCAGACATTGAGTCGTCTCCTCCTCAGCCTTATATAGTCATTGCAAGCACATCCTTTCCAATTTCAGTGTGAAATACCCCCTCCACTCCTCTTCTTTTATGCATGGATGAATTACACATGTTTGACATCTCTCTTTTATTGTGTGAGTCCCCTTATTGGGATGATTATATTCCCGATTTTGATATTTTTTTCAAAAATTACACTTTTGATGCAATACATGTTCCTCATCCTTCATCAGGTGTTTCATAGGATTCCATAATATCCTTTATTAGGAGTGTCCCATAAAGGATTCTTATCACTTTCACTTTGTAGGGGACCTTCATTGATCCACCCTTTCTTGTGGATGAGGATCCCTATTTTCTTATAGGGGTTGTTGTGTTGCCTTCGCATCACATGGACATCTTTTTTGTGGGTATTCCTTCTTTACCCTCTGATAGTTCTACTCATGTGGCATTTCCTTCAATTCCTTAGAAATCCATTTCTAGACCTATGTCACACATCTGTGTAATAGACTAAGAGTTATTTATGCTTCTTCCTTCGTTTTCCTTCACGGAGTGGGTAGACTTCCAACATATCATTTATGTCCTTCCTAAGGGCAGACACTTAGTTCAGTGCAGGTGGCTCTTCTTCAGTTCAGAGGAAGAGGACCACATCATCAAAACTCTTCTGGGAAAATTCCTAGAGTTGTAGAGTTTATATATGTCCATGGAATCTTTTTTACTTCTCTCTCTCTTCTTCTTTCCAAGAGATTTACCTTTTGTACATGGGTACATTGTTAGGATTCTCATTGGCCGAGACCCATCTTTGGAATATTTTTTAGATTAGAGAGTGTGGTTTTCTCTTATGCTAGATTTTTTTCCCACTGGGTTTTCCTTCACTAGTTGGGATTCCTTATTGTGTATGGCTACCTCATCAGGATTTTGTGTCAGGATCCATTTCTCTTTTCTGACTTTTCGCTTGATCCTAAGTTATGATGAAAGGGGATTTTGAAGTGATTTATATTCCACATCATCAAGAAAGTCTTTTCACTTAGGTGAGCTCACAGGTTTGTGTGTCATTTTAAGGTCATCATGAGATTCCCTTACGCATCAATACATTAGTTAAATAATTGGGAGCTACTTCCCATTTCAAATATGTAACTCCCACTCTCTAATTGAGATGTCATCATTTCCGCTAGTGGGGGTTACTCAGAACCCTCTATATCTACGTTTCTTCCAATCTATGCGACTGTGGAGATTTTTTGTTTAACAATATTATAGCCTTTTTTGAATATTTTGCATGCACATTGGTTGATTCTCACTAGTTCTTGGGACCTCATCACATTTCTAGTTTTCATTTCCATGGATGTTCATGCTATCCCTGTTGATCCTTGTGTTTATTGTTTTCACGCACTCTTTCAATATTTCACATACATAAAATGTTAAAGGGAAACTCTAATAATACTCTACAATGTTTTCCTGTAGATGTATTATTTAAGAGTACTGAAACAATTTTTTTCTTCTTCTAGTGCTTTATTTTTTCTAATAATCCTTAATTAGTGATAGAATGTAAATACATTTGAATTTTAAAAATATTGAATCTTAAGAATAACCCTAACATTTAATACTTGGTTTTCTATCTCTTTGAGGTGTTCTGGAGCTAAAGATGGAGCAATTTGGATCATAAGTGGATCATTGAGTAAGGGGATTCATCTCTCAAGAAGTGATGGGTGCTCTTCTATTTCATATGTTTTTAGTTTCAGATATATATGTATTATTTCCTTCCATAGTTATATCACACAAATTATGTGGGGAACTTGATTATGAATAGAAACAATTGTTTTATGAAATAAGTTGTCTTCTGTTGCTTTTACATTACTTTTAGTTTCATAACTTATTGAACATTCGAAAACTCATTTATGTAATACACTTGCATATAATAATAATTGAATTGATAATAAACTATGTGTACCTTTTTTGATCATCTGAAACTAAGAAACTATAATAAATAAAGCTAATGATCATTTTGAATCCTACTTCCATACTTAACAAATTTCTAATCCGCAACTTGATTCCCTACTTGTTCTAGCATATTTTTTTCTAATGTATGATATCATTTCCATCTTCATCAATACCATGCAATATCTCATAAGTGCTTGTACATTATTTTGGCAAAGATGAAAAAAATAGAATGATATCCTATGTAGGAAATGGGAACTTTGAATCCTGATTCTCAACTTGTTCCATGAGTTTTCATTTTCCCATTTACCGAAAAATAAGGAATCTGTAAATTTTTTTAATTCCCCTCTACTATGGTGACCAAAAATGGTCAGCAATAAGAGTTAGCGTTAAGTTTCTCTTCATTAGTATAACAGTTCTTAAGTGTCACATCATATGATCTCAAAAATGAATTCCATATTTTTGGTGACAATTTGAGTATTAAAATGGTGGGCATGACATTTTCATGGCACTAATTATATTAGGGTCCACATGCACACCCTCCATATAGAAAATATATTTAATACATTCAAATTATATTTTATAAAATGATAACTTGGAATATTTCACACAAAACTAATTATCTATGAGAATTTGTAGTGGCCTATCAATGTGTTGTAGAAGGTATGCCCAAATTTTACTATAGATTAAGATGTAATTAAAGAATACTAGGATGAAGCGATGAAATAAAAGTTGAAAAATATTATTCATTAAGCCTTAGAATATAGAATTGGCATTTATAATACCAAAGGGCATGAAAAATAGTTCATATTTATCATCATGAGTGTTGAAGGTTGTGTTTAAAATATTTTCCTCATTAAGACGAATCTGGTGGAACCCCAAATAGATATCCTATTTGGAGAGAAAAATATCACCATGAATTTCATCCAAAATATTTTCAATCATTAGAATAGGTAATTCATCCTCGATATTGATATTTTTTAGTTCCTTAAACTTGATTCATAGATTACTAAAGCCATCCTTTTTCAAAAAAGTAAAACTAGGTAGGAATATGGACTGGTGCTAGGAAAAATGACTCCCACCTTGATATGTTCTTCGATGAGCTTCTATCTTTTGTAATAATGGATACCTAAAGGTTGGGATGAGCTCTTCCTATGAGGATTTGGATATGATGATCCTAGGGATGCGAAGTTCAAAATCCCTTTCACGCAGAAAAGACATTAGATTGTTTTTACTAATGACTTGTAGATCTGCATGGGTGTTAGAAAACGTAGGTGGATTTAGCGAGATATAAAATAACTAAGAAATGACCTCATGTGATCCTTTCTTTAGAATATTTTTTAATATTATGGGAACTAATAGCACTAGTGGATCCTATAGAAATACCTTAAAATGTGTGTTTTCTCCCATTTTCATATAATTGAATCCATGGTTCAGAGAAATCCCATAAGTTGGGTCCAAATGTGTGTAACCATTGAGCTTCAAATACAAGATCACATATACTTAGGGGTAGTACAAACATGTCAGAGAAAATTTGTAATCCCCTATTTCAATATGAATTTTATGAAACTTTCCCTTAAGAGTGTTGTCAACCTCAAAATTTCCCTCATTTTTCAAGTCTAGACCTAAAATTTTGAGTTAGTGCCTTTCGAAAAGTTTTTAAAAAGAGGATGTTGGAATTTGGTAATTTCTAAGGATTCAATGGTTCTTGAAACCTTTTCCATTGGATAGGAAATTTCTTCCCCTTTCCAAAAAGGTAAATAATTCCTTCTAACTCCTTATACTTTGCAAGTTCTGGATCGACGGACCTAAGATGGTGTTTTCTACCAGAAGCGGGCTTGTGGGGCTCGAGAGTTATTTTGAAACTTTGTTCTTTTGGTGAAAAAGAAAAATTGGTGATTGTGAGCCTACGATGAGAAGTAAAAATAAATATGCCCAAGGCCCGCAACCAATCAGATGTGGACATGTGTTGATTTCAGGGTTGAAACATCAAAGCGGATGTATGGGTTGGTGGAGAAATTTGAGCCATTAAGTTTTTATGGTTTAAAAAGACTAAAGGAAAAAGATAAACCGTGACCCCGCCACCAATCAGAAGATGCCGCATGTTCAAGTTGAAAATTAAAAGTGGAAATTCAAGTTTTTCACCTTTGCAGTGAAAAGCATAAAATTATGAAAGTAAACCACTTCCCTGCAACAAATTATAGGGTGCCACATGTCACGTTGCATTGTTGAAAATTCAGCATAGAGGAGTGGATTATCGGAGCATTTTTTTAAATTTGGTTTTATTTCCAAAAGTGAGGTAAAAATCATAAAATGTTCCCTAGCTCCGCCTTGGTCTTTTTCCTACTGTTGAATAGTCAAATTAAAGAAGCAGGCCCGCGGAGGAATCTATGTTTTTGATCTTTTTTCTGAAAAGGTTGAAATGTTGAAAAGAGAGCTGCACTCCCATCTCTAATCAAATGATGCCACATGTTCACATTGAAAATTCAAATTGGCCTGACGAACCCAAATGTCAAAAAATGCCAAATGTCCATTAAAGTTATAAAATGCGAAGGGCTTTCCCACACCCGCTCCAATAACTTTCTGCCACATCAATGAATCAAATTCAAAGGATATAAAAGAAAGATCAACGGTCCATATTTAAACTTGTAAAAGAAATGTAATGGTTAAAATATTAAAATCTTGTTTTACACCATTTTTGTTTCTCTGCAAATCAAGAATTTGAAAGGGTGCGAATGATTTGAAGAAGTTGTAACTGATTATTGCCATGATTTGGAAAAATTGTAAATTTTTTTTGCGGGCTATTTGATGGATTTTCGAAGCCATTGTACAGATTAGAATTCTGATATGATGGATCTGTAAATTTAAACAGAAAGAAATCAATACGATGGTTTTCCCTTTCTTCCTCTGTCTCTCTCTCTTTCTTGGTTCAATTTGTGAATCATTCAATATTTACATGCTAGAAACTTTGCTATCTTGTAAATGTAATCTCGATAACTTTGTATCTGCAGGATTGTTTCTTATATAAACATGAATGGTGCTATTTTGCACTTCATTTTTCTCAATACACATTAGGGTTTTCTCTATTATCTCTTTTCCCTCAAAGTTTTGAATTCTTATGCCTCCTTCATCTGTTCAATTCCTCTATCCCCATGTGCTGAAAACTCTTCAGGCATAAGAAACTTTCAAATATATAAGAAGACCACATTATGATGAACATTGTATATTTTTGCATAAGTTTTTACTTCTTTCAATAAGGGAACCTCTCCAATCAAAGAGGAGGTACTTTATTGTCCCCTGACTATTGTTTGATTCCAAAGTGCAAATCTGAAACCCAACGGTTTTTGAAAAATCCACTAGGGATTCATTTCAACTAATTTCCTTTATGAAAATAACAACATTTTGATCATTTCTATGATCTGACAACTCTAAGATACACTTGGGGTAAAATAGACCTTGGGATTGAAGATTCTTAATTTTAACTTCTAGATCAACAAGGTTTTCAACTTCCTCCAACTAGAAGAAACAAAAGAGCTCGATCTACAAGCACACCTCCTATTGAAGACAAAGCTTCTGGGAGTGATAATTCTCAAACGCAACTTAGCCCTAATCTTTGTGCGCTAATTCTTGCTAGTGTTCCAGTTCCACTTAAAGAAATTTTACTAAGGATGACAGCACCATTACCTTGGGGACAATAATTTTTGCCTCTTGCCCTCCCTTAATGTTTGCATGAGCTACCTAGGGGTAACAGAAAGAACTTCCCCAAGTTCAAAGGAGATGGAAAAGTGCACCTCGATGAGCACATTGCAGCCTTCATAGTTGCATGTGGAGTCCTTGGGGTTGAAAATGAGGATGTCTCTATTAGGATTTTTGTAGAGACTTTACAAGACAATGTATAGATTGGTTTTACCATCTCCCTGTTGGGACCATCACCAATTGGAATACCATAAGAACTAAATTTGAGAACCGTTTCAAACCTGCAAAGGATGTGCATGATTTGCTAGCCCAAATTTCTCAAATCAAGAAGGAATCACATGAGCCAATGAGATAATTTGTGGAAAAGTTCAACAAGATGATTATCAATATTCCATAAAAACCCTGGCCTATGGATGAGATT
Organism: Taxus chinensis; assembly: GCA_019776745.2. Taxonomy (NCBI): domain Eukaryota; kingdom Viridiplantae; phylum Streptophyta; class Pinopsida; order Cupressales; family Taxaceae; genus Taxus; species Taxus chinensis. The sequence goes on from CM034152.1 coordinate 626,548,658, forward strand.
AAAAAATGATTCTTCTTGAATTCTCAATATCCATAAGTGAGCTATGCCTTGAGGAGAGCCAATCTTGTAACTTTAGAGGCTGATCAGAAATTGGTTGTTAGTGTTGAAGATGACTTAATCATGTCTGGAAAACTGAAGAGATAATCTTTCAAATCCAAAGCATCACCTTCTTCCTCTTCTTCTTCTAGAGGTAATACAAACCAGTTGGTAAAAAATATTGTAAATGACCTCATTTCCCTCAAGAAGCAATTGGCTCAACATGCTCCATATCAAGGTGTTCCAAGGAAGAACTTTCAACCTAGGAACTTTCTAGATTCTTCTCAAACCAGGTTGGCAATTGAAGGTCCACCCCTTAAGGTGGTTGTTAATGCCACTTGTGAGGTTCTTAAACCTGATGATGAAGATGAGAATGAATTATATAATGAACAAGTAGATGAAGTTGATGAAGAATTGGAGGATCTTGGAGGATCTCAAGTCCATTTCCTCACCACTGAGGTTGTAGATGAGGATGATGATTATGATGATGTAGTGGCAGGAATGAATAGTGAGTCATATGTTGTCATGACCCAAGAGAAGACCAAAAAAATGGAAAAAGTGGTGCAACATGCTAAAATATCTAAGGAGTACCCCATAACCATTCCAGTGATTACCAAGAGAAGAGCCCATATACCCACTGTTTCAACACAAAAGGTAAGCTTTGCTAGTTCTTCTTCTTATTCCTCTACTTCTCAAACTTCTTATCCTCCAAATGATAAAGCTAATAGGTCAAAACTTTCTTCTAATTCTAATAATGATACCCCATCCAAATATGGATCCTTTGACATTATTGACTACCTAAAAAAGACCAAGAATTAGATTTCAGAGGTTGATGCCTCATTGTTTGCCAATATGGTTAACATTTTCAATTCTAAATACAAAAGCCCATCACCTAGTTCTAAAGGCCTCTTTCCCACTCCTTCTTCTTCACCTCAACCATGTCTTGTGGCTGCACTCACTTCACCCCATGAGAAAATCAAACCTTTCTATGTGACTCTCCTCATAGCTGGCCACAAACTTAGCAATTGTGTCATTGACTCTGGTACATTAGATAATGTAATGCCAACCAAAGTTGCTCATGTTTTGGGCTTAACCCTAACTCACACCTATGGCTCTTTCTATTCCATGGAGAGTAGAGAGGTGCCTTTTGTTGGGATAATCAAGGATGCACAAGTATCTTTTGCTACTTTACCAGAGAAGAAGGTTTTAGCCACCATATTTGTTGCTGACATTCCACCTTCATACGACATGTTGCTAAGTAAGAACTTTTGCAAGAATGTAGGAGGTGAAATCCAAAAGGATTGGTCACATGCTTTGATCCATGTTAATGGAAAGATGAAGTTGTTTCCTGAGAGACAAAATGAATATATCGTGCAAAAGACAGATCATCTAAAAGAACAAATTATTTATGAAGACATTGGGCATGTGAACTACATGATCATGTCACAAGATGAGGAAAGTCTTCCAAAAGGATTTTTGTATGATCCTAATGGTGTGTGGACCTTGGAATTTGATGGGTGCTACTCTTCAGCTAGTTCTTGAGCTGTTGTGGTGCTGATCTTTCCTGAGGGTAAAATTCATCCTCTTTCTTTCAAGTTTCAGTTTGAAAATACCAATAATACTGGTGAGTATGAGGTCCTAAGTTTTGGCTTGAGCATGGTGAAAGAGTTGGGGGTGAAGAACCTTCTTGCTCTTGGAGACGTAGAGCTAATAGTAAAGAAAATTAGAGATATTTATCAAGTAAAAAATAAAAAGTTGAAGCACTATATGAATCTGGTCTGGGATTCTATTAAGTTCCTTGATTCCTTTTCCATTTAATTTGTTCTAAGGGAGAAGAACACTAGAGATGATTCCCTAGTCTTTTCAGGGTCCTTGTTGATACCTCATCCTAAATTCTCTCAAGAAAAATTCACCGTCGAGATGTTTTATAGACCGAATGTGCCTGATAATGAAAATAACTAGAAGGTATTTAATGAAGATCAGCATTTTCTTTCCTTCTTAGAGCTTAGGGACAATTTTTATCAGATATAATTTGAAGGAAGTAGCAATCTTCCTAGAGAATGTGTATCATCCAATGAGGAAGGTGTCAAGGAGGAGATGGATCAAGATGGTTACATCAAACTGAAAGGTAACAATATTCCTAAAGGATGGGTGAGTTTATAAGATCTCTTTGATAACCATGATGGATATGTCAAGTATAAAACTTCCAAGGGAGCTAAAGAATCTACTAAGACTGAAAAATTTAATATTGGTAGCTTAGATGAACCAAAAATGGTGAACATTGGAAAGTGATGCACTCAAGAGGAGAAAACAAAGGTGGTAAATATTTTAAAGAGGTATGTTGATCTCCTTGCCTATTCTTATGATGACCTAAAATCTTTTCATCCTAAAGAAATGTAACATTTTATTCCTCTTAAGCCTGGGATCAGTCCTTTCAAGCAAAAGCAAAGGAAGTACAACCCCAAGATTTCTAACACAATCTTCCAGGAGATACAAAATTTGTTGAATGCCAAGTTCATCTTCCCCATTCACTATTCAACATGGATTGCTAATATTATACCTATCAGGAAGAAAAATGGTGAGATTTGGATCTTTGTTGATTTTAGAAATCTGAATCAAGCTTCTTTTAAGGATAACTACCCCCTCCTCATGACGGACCACGTGTTGCAAGCTATCATAGGCTCATAAATGCTATCCATGCTTGATGGGTTCTTAGGGTATAATCAAGTAGAGGTGAATACTACAGATCAACACAAGACTGCCTTTACCACCCCTTGGGTTACATTTTCCCACAAGAGGATGCCCTTTGGCCTCATCAATGTTGGTGCAACTTTTCAGAGGGCCATGGACTTGGATTTTGGTGGGTTGAAGGGGAAATGCATTGTGGTATACTTGGATTATTTGAATGTGTTTTCGAAAACTAGGGAAGATCACTTCTAACACCTAGAAATAGTCCTGTAAAAGTGTAGAGAACATGTAGTCTCTTTGAACCGAAAGAGGTCAAATTTTTCTGTCACTGAAGGAATTTTTTTGGGACACATTGTTTCAAAATATGAGATTAAGATTGATCTAGAGAGAGTTCAAGCCATTTGGAAAATCCCTCTTCCCACAAGTAAGAAAGGTGTGCATTCTTTCTTTGGTAAGATCAACTTCTTAAGAAGATTCATCCCTAAATTTTTAGAACTTACTATGAGCATTGCTCACATGATGAAGGGGAAGAAATAATTTGGTTGGTCTCGTAAAGGAAAGGAAGTGTTTGAGAATATTAATAAATCTATTTCCAAAACCCCTGTCTTGCCATGCCCTGATTTTAGAAAAGATTTCATTATCTATTGCTATTCCATTGAGAATACCCTAGCTGTTGTGTTAACCGAGAAGAATGATGAAGATCATGAGCTCTGAAATGCATTCATGAGTTATGCTTTGAAATCCCATGAGCTAAAGTACACCATGATGTAGAAACATGCATTTGTAGTTTTCAAAGTTGTCAAATAGTTTAGGTTTAAGATTGTAAACTCTCATTATCTCATGCTTGTGCCTGATACAACAATCAAATCCATTCTTATACAGCAAAAATTTGGAACCAAGAGGGATAATTGGGTGGAAAACGTGTAGGAGTATGATCTTGACATCATGCCAACAAAGCTAGTTTGGGAAAAAGGCCTACGTGAACTCATTGTTGTGGGAGCTGATAAAGAATTGTCTGAAGAAGGAGCTGATATACCAATTGTTCTCTTCCTTAGATCTAAATATGAATGGTATGTGGACATTGCATATTTTCTTACCTATGGTGAGTTTCCATATCACTTAACTACCAAGGAGAAGAGAGCCATCAAACTGAAGTCTGCATAATATGTTTTATGGGAGAATGCCTTGTTCAAAAGAGGTATAGATGGAAGGTTTTTGAAGTGTGTAGACAAGGAACAACAAAAGAAGTTGCTCTCTGCTTTCCATGACCAGGCCTGTGCAGGTTATTTCTCTTCTATTGTAATAGCTCACAAGATCCTTCCTGTTGGTTATTATTGGCCAACTATGTTCAAAGATGCATCAAAGTGTGTGGGAAAGTTTGAAGCATGTCAAAAGTTTATCGGAAGACCTAAATTGGCCACCTTTCCTCTCAAACCTGTGGTTATTGAGGAACCTTTTCAAAAATGGGTTTGGATTTCATTAGAACTCTCAACCCACCTTCTAGTGTCAAGCATACCCATGTGCTGACTGCCATGGATTAATTCACCAAGTGGGTGGAAGCCATTCTAGTCCAAAGTACTACTTATGAAGTAGTATGTAATTTCATCAAGGAGAACATATTGATAAGGTTTGGGATACCAAAAAAAATTGTGACTGATAATGCTTCAAACTTTTCCTCTGCAGAGATGATGGATTTTTGCTATATGTATGGAATCTCCCTTGCTCATTCTTCATACTACTACCCCCAAGGGAATGCACAAGAAGAATCAACAAATAAGAACTTGGTGACCATTTTGAGGAAGAGTTTCATTGAGTATCAGAGGAATTGGCATAAGAAACTATATGATGCACTCTAAGCTGGTAGGATCACGCCCAAAAGTGTAATTGGAATGTCCCCTTTTCAAGTGGTGTATAGTGTTGAGGCTCAATTTCCAGTGATGGTGGAATTGACAGCTTTGCATCTGATGAAATCCATTTAAGATTCAAGTTTCAATGGGTCTTTAGACAAGAGGATCATGTGCCTTCAAAAGTTGAATGAGGACAGATTGCAAGTTGTTGACAAAATAACATCTCATCAATTCAAACTGAAGGATTTGTTTTCATGAAATCCAAACCCAGATTTTTCCAAGTGGGAGACATTGTGCTACTATGGGACAAGAGACATGAACCCCTAGGAATCCATGGTAATTTTTAATCTCTTTGACTTGGTCCTTTCAAGATAAGGCATTTTACTAGTTAAAACTCCTTCTATCTTGATTACATGGATTGATCTCCTCTTCCACTTCCTTCTAGTGGGCAGTACTCAAATTTGTTTAAGTCCTAGGTGACTAGGAATCCCTTTTTTATGTCATATACAGTGGATTTTTTGGCTTGTTTCCCTTTCTTGTTCCTTACTGTGTGGTGTGTTTTGTTTTGGTCTTCCTTTGGTTTGATTTTTTACTTTTTCTGCCTTGTGTGTGTTGTCCCTTGTATTTGTTTTACCTTTGACTCCGGTTTCCTAATGGATAAGAAACTTGTCTTATTTCCTAGAGTATTCTGTAGTTCTTGATCTTTCCTTTTCCCTTTTTTTCAAGCCAAGTCATCTCAAGAAAGAGCCAGTTGTTGTCACCCTAAAAATTTCCCCCATTTTTCAAGTCTAGACCTAAAATTTTGATTTGGTGCCTTTGGAAAATTGTTTAAACTGAGTATTTTGGAATTTGGTACTTTCTAAGGACTTAAGGATTCTTGAAACTTTTTCCATTGGATGGGAAATTTCTTCCCCTTTCCAAAAAGATAAATAATTCCTTCTAACTTCTTATACTTTGCAAATTATGGCTCGACCGACCTAAGATGGTGTTTTTTGCCAGAAGTAGGTTAGCGGGGTTCGGGAGTTATTTATGAACTTTTTTATTTTGGAAAAAAATAAAAATTGACAATTTTAAGCCCGTGAGCCTGTAAAAAGAAGTAAAAAGATAAATTCCCAAGGCCCACAACTAATCACAGGGTTGAAAAGTCAAAGCGGAGGTATGGGTTGGCGGAGAACTTTGAGCCATTAAGTATTTATGGTTTAAAAAGACTAAAGGAAAAAGATAATCCTGACCCCATAACCAATCATAAGATGCCACGTGTTCAAGTTGAAAATTCAAACTAGGAAAGGCGGGCCGTCAGTGGAAATTCAATTTTTTGGCCTTTGTGGTGAAAAGCATAAAAGTATGAAAGTAAACAACTTCCTTGTAACCAATTACAGGGTGCCACGTGTCACGTTGCACCATTGAAAATTCAACAAAGAGGAGTAGATCATAGGAGAATTTTAGGAAATTTTGTTTTATTTCCAATATTGAGGTAAAAATCATAAAATGTTGCTTGGCTCCGCCTTGGTCTTTTGCCCACTATTGAATAGTCAAATCAGGGAAGCGGGCCCGTGGAGGAATCTAGGTTTTTGAACCTTTTTTCCAAAATTTTTGAAATGTTGAAAATATATCCGCACTTCCATCTCCAATAAAATGATGCCATGTTTTCACATTGAAAAGTTAAATCGGCCTAGAGGACCCGGATGTCAAATAATGCAAAATCTCCATAAAAGTTATAAAATGCGAAGGGCTTTCCCGCACCCACTCTAATCACTTTCTACCACATGAATGGATTAAATTCAAAGGATATAAAAGCAAGATCAACTGTCCATATTTAAACTTGTGAAAGAAATATAACAGTTACAATATGAAAATCTTGTTTTTGCGCCATTTCTGTTTCTCTACGAATCAAGAATTAGAAAGGGTGCAAATGATTTAAAGAAATTGTAAATGATTATTTCCATGATTTGGAGAATTTTTAATTGTTTTCTGCGGGCTATTTGATGGATTTTTGAAGCCATTGTATGGGTTGGAATTCTGATACGATGGATCTGGAATTTTGAATAGAAAGAAATCAATACAAGGGTTTTCCCTTTCTTCCTCTGTCTCTCTCTCTTTCCTAGTTCACTTTGTGAATCATTCAATATTTACATGATATAAACTTTGTGTTCTTGTAAATATAATCTCGAGAACTTTATATATGTGGGATTGTGTCTGATATAAACATGAATGTTTCTATTCTACACTTCGTTTCGCTCAATAGACATTAGGGTTTTCTCTGTGTTCTCTTTTCCCAAAAAGTATTGCATTCTTATACCTCCCTCATCTCTTAAATTCCTTATCCCCATGTTTTTATAACTCTCAAGGAATAAGACACTTTCCAAGATATCAGAAGACCACATTTAATGAACATTGTATGTTTGTGCATAATTTTTTGTTTCTTTCAATAAGGGAACCTATCCCATCAAAGAGGAGGGACTTTCTTGTCCCCTGACTGTGGTTTCATTCAAAAGTGCAAATATGAAACCTAATAACAATGAAATTTACCACCATTAGTAATCATATATTCAAAGCGAGAAGAAAGACAGACAAAGAAATTAGCTTGTTTGGATAGGCATAGATCAATAAAATTATGTGTAGTACTTGAAACAATTAATATGGTGAGAGGAATATTTTTGAAATACCCATTTTACCATCATAGTTTGATGGGTGGTGACTCCTTTCAAGAAGTGAAGTGTGAAAGAGGGATCATAGATCTTATAGAATGGTGTGCATAGCAACGATGTTGAACTCGAACGATATCGTTAATTTCTTTCAAGTAATTAGTAAAAAAAACATGAACTCAAAGATAAAGTGAATGCATAATGAAAATAGTGTGCTCATTATCATAGATCAAAAGAAGGGTACATATTTGGAGTGTTGTGTAACTCCCATACCTGGACAATCATATCTCCATGAGAGATATAGGAGTTAAAAACTAAAAATAGAATGTAATTCTTGTATGCCAACTATGAAACATATGAAAATGACATATTCTATGATGGAATTTTTCTTATGTCATATAACTATTAAAACCAATGACTCACCTAAGTGATATGACTCACCATGTGTGAGGTGTACAATGTGTAATAAATAAATAAACAAAAATATATATCCTCACAACAACACCCCCTTCATAAAAACTTAGGTAGAGGCATCACAAGCTAGAAAGAGAAGGAGAACTCCCATATAAAACTAAGAAAGATGTGTCATATGGGTACCAATAACTAAACGATTTATGAGTTACACATGTATAAGATATAATATTTCTATAATAAGAGGATGAAGAGGATTGGAATAGAAATCCTGAAGAATATGAATGGTTGTAGTAGACTTCATTCTAAAATGAGAGAACATGTGAAAAAACTTCGATTCACTGAAGGGTTTGGTAAAGATTTATCCTACCTGATTTGAATTATGATAAGACTAAATATCAATGATATCTCCACAAATCAATTGATGAATGAAGTGCATGTGTATCTAAATTTGCTTCATCTCCTGATGTTTAACTGGATTTAAGAAAATTGAAATAGCGCTCAGGTTATCACAATAGATAATGGTAGTCTTTCGAAAGCAAATACCAAACTCTATTAGAATCCCCAATATCAAAATAGATTCCGTTGTAGCATAATTTCCTCCCCTTTATTTTATCTCTGTAGAATATATAGAAATCACATTTTTTTTCTTTCTCAACCAATTGAGAGCACCCGAACCAAGAGAAAAATTATATCCAAAGGTATATTTATAATTATAAATATCATCAGGAAAATCATAATTTGTGAATCAAATTAAATCTATCTTTTTCCATCTCAATTAATTAATTCCATAGGGGTAAGAACCACAAACACAGTGAATGATCTATGTAGTTTCTTTCCAATATAGCTAATGAGGCTTGTGAATGAATCTAGATATGATGCTAATAGAGAAAGAAATATCCATCTTGGTATGAGTTAGGTAGATAAATCTCCTCACTAAACTTATCGATAAAGGTTATAATTGATTAATGAAGTGCATCGATAATCTACTCACTTAACTACAAAAAGGAAGGGTGTGAGAGATTTCTTACAATCATACATGCTAAAACCAGCTATCAAATTAAGGTCATACTTAGTTTTAGAAATCACGATCCCTAAGTTAGATTGGTAATCTATGTATCAAGGAAGTAGTGAAGAAAACCCGAGTTGGTCATGGGGAACTTATTGGATAATTTAGTATTCATGGAATCAATGATCAATAAAGATATACCTATAATAAATTATTCATTGACATACAAAATGAGAATAAGTATGGACTCATCTTACTATAAAATGTAAACATTTTAGTTAGAGTGACATCTAGTGTACCTTGTGCAATAAAAAAGGAGTCCATCTTGGCATATTAATCCCAAGGGGAGTTTGTAAGGCCATGGATAGACTTATTAATTATTTAAACAAGGGAAGAATCTTTGACATAATTCAGAGGTTTTTCCATATATATTTCTTCCTCTAGGTCCCCATGGAGGAAGGAACTCATCACATTTACTTGATGGACTTCCCACCTGTTAGTAACATCAATGGATATGGTTATTCAAATATAATTAATATTGCAACCGGATAAAAATTCTCTAAATAGTAATCATCAGCAACGTGGAATAAATATTTAGCTACGATTCACGCTTTATACTTTTTGACATTCCCATTGGCACTATAATTTTCTCAATATACCCACTTACATTGAACCATTCATATTCCCTTAGGAATAGGTGTGAGATCTCAAGTATTTTTCTTCATGAGAGAGGAATACTCATCATCCATGGAAAAATCCCACTAAGGAATCCCAGTAGCCTCCTTAAAATTCCATAGGTTAGAATTGAAGGAGAAGAAGGCACGGGGTCCAACAAACTATGAACGAGTTCATATCTCATCTGAAGGATCCCTTATCCTATCTCTAACACTGTATAAGGTTTTCATAGCCTAGCAAGGAAATGAATGATATTAAATCTTGGAATCAATAAAATCATCACTCAAGTGAGAGGGGAAATAATCCTCATCATAACTAGTTTTAGATTGAGTAGATATTGGAGTAGGATGAGAAGGAGGATCAGAAGAAGGAGGCTCAACATTATTGTTATAAGATTATGAATTAAAGTTAGAGAGGGTAAGAAGGACCTCAATGGATGGAGAAGTTGAAGTAGAATATGACTCATAAAAATTCACACTTCTCTTGATATAAATATGATGAGTGGTGTGGTTCAAACTTATATAGCCCTTCACACCTTTGGGATAACTAAAAAATATGAAAGGTTTTTGTTGTGGTTCCAAGGCATTGCATTTTTGGGTATTCGAGACATGGAAGTTGATTCTAAGACACGAAAGGGCTCAACATCAGATTTTCATCCACACCAAGCCATAAAGGGTGTCATCCCTATTACTACTTTGTTTGGTATGCGGTTTTGAATGTAACAAGAAACATTCACAGCTTCATCCTAATAATACGGAGGAAAGGATTTAGAATGAAACATGTGAGTGGCCATCTCCTTAAGAAGTATATTACTTCTTTCCTCAACTCCATTTTTTAAGGGCTGTAAATAATTGTATGTTGTAAAGAAATCAATTCAAAGGTGTAGAAATCAGCTGACGTATTTCTCATATGCTTTCATCTATTATCAGTTCTAAGAACCTGCATAGATGTTTCATCTTGTTCCTTGGAAAGAGCCTTGTATTCTTGAAAGTGATTGAAAAATTCAGATTTGAGTTTGAGAAAATAAACCCACATATAACACGAAAAGTCATCAATGAAGGTAAGTACGTAAATATCCCTAGTAAATAAAGGATATGGAAAGGTGTTATAAATGTTAGTATGAATAAGATCCAAGGAATGATAAGATCTCCAAGATTTTCGCATGCCAAATTTTTATTCGGGGTGTTTCACAAGGGAACAACCCTTGTAAATACCATTTGAAAATTTGACCCAAGGTAACCTGTTGACCATCTCATGTTGATTCAATTATTCAAGTTAACAATAGTTCAAATGGACAAAGCATGCATGCCATAACTTACTAACCTCATATGCGTGAGTAAGAGAGGTAGTGGGAGAATATTCCAAATAAAAGTGGGAAAAGTCGTATAACTAGGACTAGTGATCTACCTTTCCCTCAGCCACTCTAGTCTCACTATGAATCTCTCTAATGACCAAAAAGTTAGTATTAAATTCCACTCACATTCCCTCACCAATATGACAGATTTGGTAAATTTATAGGATATTGGGTACAATAAGAACATTATTATGGGTTCTAACATCTACTTCTAATTATCCACTACCAGTAACTGACACATAAGTGTTATCACCCAAAGTGATTTGGGACATACCACATGGTTCAATGTCAAAAAATGTAACAAATGGAGAACCCATGTGGTGTGAGGCACCAAAATTCATGACCCAATTTTATGATGAAGAAACTCTTGTGACAAGGGATTTACCTTTCTTCTACTTCAATTTAATTTCCTTAACCTTAGAACACTCAAGTTTTAGAGCATTCTGCTTAATAGATTCAGGAACACCTATATTATTTTCTGAATTAAATAAATTACGTGATCAAATTTTTTTCTCATGTATTGATGTTATTCATGTCCCAAATTCTTTTAATAGGAACACTTACACTTTTCCCTCTTCGTTTTAGGATCATAACTAGAAATGTTCAAGTTGGGTTCAGCTTGTGTGCTCTTATTTTATTTCTTAGGTTAGAACTTTTTATTTGATTTAGTTTCCTATTTCTTATCCTTTCCTTTACCATTACTTGTTATAATCGCATGTGACTTGGACTTGAATGCTTTCAATTGAATCAATTCTTCATATTCTTGAATGATTTGGGATGAAAAATTATCAAATGAGGGCATCTTCCAAGCAGTCCCTAAAGCTTCTTTCATAGCACGAAAGGTAGAAATAAAGATAGAGTATTCAAAGCCAAGATTAGAGATAATGGATAAGGTCCATTGGGAATCCTTTTTAGTGACTCCACATTATTTTAACAACAATCTTGTTTGAAATTTTTTTGAGAAGAAATCCTAGAGGTTATCAAAGTTACTAGGAGTTAATCCTATGAGTTTGTTCTCCAACTTGTGGGCTCTAATGTCATTTTGTTTTCCAAACCAACAATATAACATTTTATAGGATTCATTAGGTGTTTTAGAAAACTAAATGTGGAAATAAATTCATAAGAAATAGACACACAAAGAGGAACTAAGGCTAAGTCACATCAATTGAACCACTTGGATTTCTCAGGTTCATCGTCAGGTTCAGTTTCCACTCCCATAGTAATGCAATATAACCATTTACCCCCTTATTTTTATTAGCATCTTGTATTTTCATTCAAATAAGTTAAACAACATGAGAAAAGGAGAAACATTAGAATCCATCATGAGAAAGAAAGAAAGAATGCAGAAAGAAAGGAAATCCACACACACCCCAAAACAAAAATATTACCCCCTATTTACGGCATTGTATAGTTTAGTGAGTTTATTACAATAAGATGCATTAGTCTGATGTTAAAAATTTGGACACTCATTTTCTAATTGGTGAAAAATTTGCAAAAGTGTGGAGACCGCAATAATTTTCAAGCTTCTGCAATGAAATTTCACCATAACAAGAAAAAAATAAAGGAAGAAAACAAGAAAGAATGTAAAAAAGTCTCATGTGAGAAAAAGTATCTCATCTCACTTTTTGAGCTCCCTTTCTATAAGGTTGTGGCAGATACATTCATTATCCCACAAGAATTAATAAGATCTCAAGTATAATAGAGGACCAAAAAATGGTCTTCAAAATCTCAATAACCCTAATTTTAGCCCAAAAATGATATCCCCATATATTTTAATTAATTATTATATTACTTTTCCTTAATTTTTTAACATAATTTAATTAATTTAAGTTAAAAAACTATAATTAAGGACATCAAAATAAATAAATGGCTTACCTTGGGGTTTAATAGTCATCCCATCTTGGTGAGATGGATTGTGAGATGGGTGGAGGGAGTGGGCTAAGTTGATGAGCATGAGAGACTGAGTTAGAGGGAGGTGAACCAGAATGGGGAGTAAATTAACCTCAGCCTAGTTGTTGTAGAGTCATTGATTCCCTCCACATGGATATCTGAACCCTAAAGTTGATGTTAATCCCACTATTGGAAGTGTGGTGAGAAAAAATGGACAAGCAACAATGAGTTGATGAGTTACATGGTTACATTAGGTGAAGAAAGAAGTGTAATGACCTAATAGATTGAGTGAGTTAGTTGGATATGTACTTTGAGAAATACAGGATGAATGAAAATACCAAGTTCCTTTATGTTGATGATGATGCAAGGGAAAAGATCATAGAGCATGCAAAGACACCGGGTCAAGGCTTGTTAGACCAAGATTTGAATAAGCCAGGGATCAGAGGAGCTCTGTGAGGAGTAGGAACCCTCCAAGGTGGGATAAACACTTGGTTAAGTAGAGAATCTAGAAGAGAAATGTAAGTTCAATAAAAGAGATGGGTCATGGGAATCCCAAACATGGCAAGTAATAGTGTAAGCGCGGGGATGCATAGGGTTGTCGTAAATATCAAACAAAAGAACATGTGAGGCCAAATTTTGACTCATCGAGTTGATGTCATTGAAAGGAACAAGAGGAATCAATCAAGGTATAAGTATTAGAGTGAGTTAAGAAAGTGTAGAGATCAAGAAGATTTGAAGTAGGTGTGAGATGAGGTTGAGCAATTTAGGGGATTGATAGTGTTGTAGAGAGGAGCTGATGAGTTGGTGTGAGCTATCTTGATTCCTAGCTTAGTGACCTAGGCCATGTTTTTCCTAGAAAAAGGATTTCCAACTTCAGACAAACTCAATTTAAACCTACACAAAAACCATGGTTTTCCTATTGTACCTGCAAAATTGAAAACAAGCAAAACACACAAAACCAAGAAAAATGTCTTCCAAGCATAAAATGACCAAAATAATACAATTATAGGAAATTTTTAATTATGGTCCAAAACTTGCACTAGCAGAGAAAAAAACCAAAAACAAAGAGTAACCAACATCTAGTAAAGTGAGTTATGTGATTACTATTATCAATGAATCACAACACACTATGATTTGCACAAATGTGTGTGAATGAGCTCATGGTGTGACTGGATAACATTGGTGCTATCTCAAATTCGGAGGACTTGCTACTTGAGATATACCTCTAGTGAAATTTGGTTCTTGCTCCTAAACTACCTGCCATAATTGACTCTAATATAGGAAAAACTATATTTTCCTAATCTAGGTTTCCAAGGAACCAGGGAGAGAGATTGCATGAAAAAAAAAGAATAACACTAAAGCAGTGATACACCAGAAAAGGAGAGTGTGAGAATATTCTTCCAATGTGTAAAAAAAGAAAAGGAAAGTGCATACTATAAGGTGTGATAATAGTTCTCCACAGTCTAGAAAATGCATTCAAAACAATATTTCATACACACACAATGATAATGAATCCCAGTAGAAAATAAGATAGACACATTATATTTGCACGAGGTTGAAGAGGCAAGAAGAATGCATAAAAAAACATTAGAGGAAGAGATATCTACAAACTCATATCTATTGCTTCATTGATATGCATAATTAAATCTATAACAAAATAAGATTCTGGATCACCATGCAAGAAGTCCACTACAAGGGCCTGCATCACATTGGCTTCAAAAAAAAAAATGAGAGAGTTTTTCTACTCAAAAACTATCTCCATTTACAATGAGTCGTACACTCTTATTTATATAGTTCTGAGAGGAGTGAGAGAGAGAGAGAGAGAAATGAAAATCTTGAAATCTGCCCTCCCACAACTTTCAAGATGTCATAAATGGAGTGAAATGATGGTATACTACTTGCACAAGGCTCCCCATGTTGTCCCATGACTTGTAGTAGTGAAACATATCTACCCATGCTTCATTAATGTCCTCCCAACCACCACTAAAATCAATGTTTAGAAATTGAACACATTTTTAGAAACATAACCATCAGGTATTCATCAAATTCCAAGTTTCTTAATTGTTGTGCATTGCGCTTGGAGTCACAATTCAAAATGGAATCAATTTTTCATGATTTTGTTGAGAAATCCAAAAGATATGGCATTCTAAATGTGAGAAACTATTTTGAGTTTACTAGAGATTTCTTGTATTTAACGGGATTGAGCATTTAATTTATTAAAGCTAGAGATGTTTCTTTTATTTTCATATATATACCCTACTTAAAATTAAGAAATATTGTAACACCTCTAGCATGAAAAGTACCTAAGATGAATTCTACTTTAGAAAGTACAAACATTGATAGGTGATTTGGTCTTAAGATGGTGTACTCTTGTGAATTTGGAAATCATGTTTGTGGTAGAAAATAATTCATCCTTTTTGCAAGTAAATTATGTCATGTTTTACTATATTTAATAAGATTTGACCACTTCCTTATTAATATTTCACTAGCTACTAGGATAGAGAATTTCGGTTTCAATTTTTATAAAACTCTTCCTTTAGAAGAACATTATCTGGGATAGATTCCATTGATCCCAGGTATGCTTTTAATTCATGATTTTGTGGTCATAACGACCAAGTCTATTAGATTAGTTGATTTATGAATTGGGACTGTGCTAGAGAATTGATGAAGTCTTCAGACCCTGCAGTATGTTGAATACTGATGTCATGGGTGGCTCTTTGTTTAATTAATTGTAATGCTTTCTTTGAATGATAACCTATTTTAACTATATCTTAATTGTAAGTGACTATGTCCTAGAGATAATTTTAACCTATGTATTGTTGATATTTAGAAATTAAGATGTTGTGACTTAACCTAGAGACCTACCTATGGACCGATGTTGATTTCCTAAACTTATGTTAACCTAAATAAATGTGACTAACCTATAGGGGGCCTATGGAACACATGGACATTGGGTGGTTGGTGGCATCGGTTTCAAGGTATGTAAATGATATTTAATTCATTCTTATCCTTTCCTGATGCCAACAATGTCATCGTCATTGGAAAAATTTGGGAAAAGTTGAGTTGGCATCTCCAAAAAATTTAGTTGCATGTAAATTTGAATGTAGTATTCACAAAAAGTAGATATGGCGGTGGCATGGAAATTGGAGGGAACCCATAGTCCTCTAAATTTAATGTTTTAGAATTTGGTGAAAACCACCTAGGAATGTGCATCAAGAGTTTTGTTTTTTCTTTAATCTTTTGGTTCATTTGCGAACTGAGCTCTGTAGGAGATTGTTCCTTCTCTTCGAACTTCAAGTTCAATTCCTGCATGACTCTAATTTCTGCAAGGGATTGAACTTATATGGAAACTATGGAAACTACAAAATAAATGGGAAAGTGTTGAAGGTTTTAGTTAAAATTTGTAGAAATCAGATATCTTCAGGGAAATAGTGAAGGAGAAATGCTATCAGGCATGATAGGATCTTCCCATTAAGTTTTTTTTCTTTTACTTAAATGTTTTCATTAAAAGAACTCTGCTCTTGGGGGTAGATTGGTTTATTTTTTAATGTTATGATCTCTACTTTTGATGCTTTTATTATTTACTGTGATTACTATTTGACTTCATAAGATGGAAGAGTTGTTCTAGGTTTTGATTCCCTTGTTTTGAATTACTAAGTTATTCTTAACTTCTGTTTGAGCCTGAGGTGAAGTTGTAACTATTTGAACTCTTATTGAGTTGTGTAAGACTTGAGAGTAACTCAATTTCTTAAATTCATGGAACTTTTTTTATGAGATCTTGTGTCACCTCGGTGAGAAAACTTTAGGGTATAAACTGTTGAGTAACTTGACTAAAGTTTGAACTTGAATGAATCTTTATGGGAAATAAACTTTTACGTCTCTGGGTTTAGCATAATCTTCTGATTTTGATTGAATCCTTAAAACTTGTGATCGTGCCCGACATTTATTTTATCACTATGTGGTTGTGTTGTGATTATGGGTTTTGTTCTAACCTTCCTATTTTAGTCATTTGCTCCAATTTTTATTGAGGAATATGCATTGTTCTAAGTTTGGATTTGAAAGAAGCTTCCATCTGTTAAAGATTTGCTATAGATTTTTCATTCACCAATAGAGGTTTTGGAAAGATTATCCATGTTAGCACATTGAAAGGAATTATTGCTTGGGAAGGGTAATTATATGGAATTTTTATAATTGATGCTTAGAAGGGAAACTTACCTTGAGATTTAGCTCACTGTGTTATAATTGGTGTTATCAATTTATGATTCTGAATAGTTTTTTGGACAGTATGGTTGTACCAGGTTAGTTTGTTTTCTTGGTCTTGGGCCATCAAACTTGTTTTCGTTTCTTTTACTAGCGAAGGAAAAGCTATATTTGTGTAAGGAATGTCTGTTGGGGGCTTATCTTTATCGTTAGTCAATCATATTTTCCTTCTAATAATTTGGGTGTAGAAGGAATGTGAAGAACTATTGTTATGTTAATTCTCTTCCTTTCTCCGTCACGAATGTGGAAATGTTTACTTGTTGTCTTCTGGAGTTTGGTGTTATCTTTACTATCCCCTTGAACAATGAAAGGTATTGGATGTTTGTGGTTAGTTTATTCCCTTTCTTGGGACTATATTCGTTCAATTCGATCTCAGATTGTTCTCTGTTTAGGGAAGTACGGTAAAGGATGGTAGAGAATGGACTTACCTATTTATGTTCTTATTTATAGTGTGCTATTTTTCTAATCATGCTTATAATGTTAAATATAAAATATCTCTTTCCTTTTATTTTCCTTTTGTTTCAATCTTGATGAGGGAGCTGTCCAATTGGTCAGTTTCATAGTACCTTCACTCGGACTTTCTTGAAAAACTTAAGTCCTGTGTGTTAGATCAGTTAAATCTGAAGCTAAGGTTACTTAGGAGGATTGTTGTGTTGTTTGAAAATATATTATGAGTAAGTCTTTTTATTTTGTGAAAACTATTTGAACGGTTGAAGGAATTGAAGCTGATTTTTAGATGCCTCCATTCTCCTAATTTTCCTTAGCATAGAAATTGATGTATTGCTGAGGGATTGTGTGCTTAGTTCCAATTGCATGTTAATTTGATATCATTCTTTATTGAAAACTATTTTTGTTGAACTTGAACTTAGATTGGTTTCTAATTTTGAATTTGAGTTAAAGGATTCTTAAATAAGAAACTCTTTTCTAAATATGTGTTTGGTCCATCCGAAACCTATTCTCAATTTTTATTTGATCTTGGCATCTCATTTTCTAGGATGGAATTCGGTGAAATAAATGTTGAGATGAAAGTACTATTGATATATCTAATGTTGATCTTTTTCTAAGAGATAGTAGGGATAGTTAACTTCTCATATTAGATAGGGTTAACTAAGAAGTGAATAATGTATAATGATGTATGAAAGGTAGATTGTGATTTTAATGGAATGGTACTTAACTGGATTAATTTTTTAATTATTTGTATGTAAAACTATACTATGAAAGTTGAAGTATTTTATATCTTGATATATTCTTAATTATGATATGGTTTATCACCTTACATCTCTCTCAATTGTGACTAGTAATTCCTTTGGGTATGTCTTCTGAATGCTTACACTATTTCATAACAAAAGAGTTCTCTTTATGAAACAGTTAGCTAAAAACACATCTTGTTAATGTTTAGTGCTTATCATGCTCAATTCAATGAACTGTCCCGTGCTAGCAATTTTTGTAGATGGAATTCGTTAGTGATGAAAGGAGAAAAGATATTTAGGAATTTATATTTGTTTGTCAAAGATATTGAATCTTTTTGTGATGTAATATGATTCATTACTGAAATGTACTTTATGGAAAAGAAAGTTGTATTTGAAATTTATTTAGGTATTGTTGTTTGACATTAGTAGTGTCTGAAGTGTTTGGACTTATTAAATGTATGAATATTTTGATGAATAAAAGATATGTGAAATTTGTTGTATTTGATGTATTTCCTTTGGAAATCAAAGAGGGAAAATGTTAGGTAATTGTCTACTTTCCAGTCTATAGCTTACTCATTGGATTAGAATAGAAGGGATAGAGATTGGGTTACTAGATGTAACACCCTCTCTAGTGGAAATACAACTTATTAGGTTGACATTATTGCATGGATACTTAGTTATTTTAGTTTGAATATTTTTAAAGAAAACGTCTATAGGTGGATATAAAAAATCATTATCATTGTATACAAAAAAGGAAGCCAACTTCTATATAATGAATAATAGACTATTAGAAGATCTCTCGGAAATAAATCTGAATGGTATCCTAGGCTAGTTGATGATGTTATTTTGTGAAGAGTTCCTTAACTAGATTAGGAATGTAGAGAAAGGGAATTAAAAAGGATTCGACTTCATTCTATTGAACTATATTATAAAAGAACTTGTTCTGAGCTTATGTAAACTAAGCATTGATTAGGTGAGTAAATAATAATACTGTTATGTATGTTGAAACTGTTATTTGAAAAATAAATAAGTATGTTAATGGAATAAAAACATAACTTATGAATTTGTTGGAAGAAGTTGTATCTATTATCCAAAATTCACCCCTCAAGTAAATTTGATAACTTGCATTATTTCTTCAGGATTGAGAAAGTGGAACTAGTTCAAGGACAGAAAAATCAGGTTTTGGGAGTCCCCTTTACCTTCCTTTAGCTCCCCTATCAAAGAAAAATTCAAGGAGTTAGTTAAAAATTTGCAAAAATATGAAAAAATGGAGTCACATGCCTATTTTAATGCAAATCAGGTTTGAGCTCTGCAGATGGAACTAGTGCAGGTTGTACCAAGGTTTTTTGTACCTAGTTTGTAGACAAAAATATAAGGATGAAGATATGTGTGGAAAAAGCAAAAAAAATTTCCTAAGCCGCACAAGTTCACGTGGGATAGATGGGACCCGAAAAGCCAAAATCGCCGTAGTAAGTGTATTGCAGAAAATGCGGGGAAATTTTTTCTAGGTTGTCCGCAGAACATTTGGGACATTAGGATGCACAGGGACCAAAAATCTGAAACACTTGCGAGAAGAAGAAGTGTGGAGAAGTCAGAAATTTTTGTCCCACATGGTCCGCGGGATATTTGGGACATCGCGATGCGCAGGGCCTACAAGGATGAAACACCCGTAAGAAAATGAAGTGCAGAGAAGTCAAACATTTTTTTCTCACACAGTTCATGGGAAATTTGGGACATCACAATGCATAAGGCCAACAAGGTAAAAACACCCATAGTAAAAATAAGTGTAGAGAAGTTAGACGTTTTTGACCCTCGTGGTCCGTGGGACATTTGGAACATCAGGATGCGCGGGACCTGCAAACCCTCAATCACCGCAAAAAAAGGAAATCGAAGAAGTCAGACATCAAAAGCCCCAATGGCCTAGTCAATGGAGGGTTGAGAGTGGTGTGGATGAAGTGAAGAATTTTTTCCGGGACAACCAGGACACGAGGACCCGAAATAATCGAAATAGCCACATACAAAGGAAAATAGTGCAAATCAGACCCCGAACTTCAAACGGCCATAAATTTTGAACCATAATTTAAATGAGGGTAGATATCTAAAGGTAAAAGAAAAATATCTATTTCTAATAAATTAAATGTTCATTCCCGTCATATGACAGAAATGCCTGGCAGACCCAAAATAGCTTCCTGCACTCAAAAGGCCATAAATTTTATAGTTATCAACAAAATTGGTACTGATGGAATCATGGTTGCAAGCCAAATTCAATTAAATCATGAAATCTAGAATTTTATGAAGAAGTGATGGATATTTTTCACAAAACATGGCTAGGTTCATAACAACAATTTAATTGGTAGTTGGGAGGGCATTAATGAAGCATGGGCTAACATTTCTCACTTCTGCAAGTTACGAGACAGTATGGGGGCCTATTATAAGAAACATACCATCATTTCACTTCATTTAATACTTATTTCAAGTGGTTAAAGGATAGATTTTAGGATTTCCATTTTCCCTCTCTCTCTTCTCATTTTTTCTATAAATTTGAGTGTTGGGCTCATTGTAAAAGGAGATAGTTTTGAGTATAAAACTCTGTCAAAATTGTTTTTGAAGCCAATGTGCTACAAGCCCTTGTATTTGACTTATTGCATGGTGATCCAAGCCCCTACCTTGTAATAGATTGAACTGTGCATATCATTGAAGTAATAAAATACATGTTTGTGGATGCATCTTCACTTGCTATGTTTGTCTAATCTCTTCTTGCCATGTTCAACGTTCATTACAAGCATATTTTGTCTATTTTATGATCTTACAGGGATTCATTCACATTGTGCATGTATAGAATATTATTGTGAATGCATTTTCTAGTCTGTGGAGAACTATTATCACCCCTTCTAGTATGCAATTTGCTCCTATTTTTCACACATTGAAAGCTATCCTCATTCCCTCCTTTTCTAGTGTATCACCACTTTAGTGTAGGCTTTGTTTTCATGCAATTTATTTCCCTGGTCCCTTGGAAGGTTATATTAGGAAAGATATTTTTTCCTGCATTAGAGTAGATTGTGGCAGGTAGTTTACGAACAAGAACCAACTTTCTCTTGAGGTCTATCTCAGGTAGAAGGTCCCACAACTTGGAGATAGTACCCATGTTATCCAATCACACTGTGAGATCAAGCAAATACACTTTTGTAAATCAAAGGGTGTTGTGATTCGGTGATAACAATATCTGCATACCCTCCCTAATTGTAATTTTCACTTGTAACCCTAATGGTAAATGGACCTAGTTGTTTAGTAGGGCTACTACAATTGATCCTTAATGAAGAAAATTAATATGTCATTACCTTATTTCTAAGGTATGTTCATCTAGATGAGTGCAACTAATTCAGATGGTTGCAGACACCAACTGCAGTGTAGTACCTTTATGAAGACTTGGGTCTTCATGAGGATATTGTATTGTATTTGACATGTTTCAACACCCTTCAAAGTTTAATCAGCTAGATCTACCTAAATTTTTACTTTTTCACAGTTCTACCCTAGGTAGAGTTAGGGCCATGAACTAGTGTCAAGGTCAACCCATGATGAATTAGGATAACTAGGAACACGCAATCGACTTAAGTCGATTGAGTATGTATATGTACCATTAGTCACCACAAGAAGTCCTCTACACTAGACTATGTTGCTAACCTTGGTTAGGGTTAAATCTTGAAGAAGTGGACTGACAGGAGTCACTCAAGACAATTCTAAATAACATATGAAATAAGGTGAAGAAAGTATTCCTTATGACAATTATTTCATTAAGGAGCATAAACATGAACAATATGTTTACTATATTTGGCCAAAGTATTGCAAGTTGCTTGTTGCGTTGTCCTATGTCTCCTAGTTTAAGATGCAAGATTTTAGATGAATATCAGTAACAAATATTAAGATAGGCCTCTTAAATAGAACACTTAATACACCAAAAAGGGTAAAGGAACCAAATATATATAGTATAAAAATCACTAAGTTAACATGAGAGATCGTTATGATGCTGAGTCATTAAATGAGAGATTGGTAGTTCACCGAGTCATTTACAGCTGGATATGGTTTTTGTTATGAGATGGAATGGATGGTAATGTGTGTTCTAAATCATGTTAATTTAGAACAAATAACATCATATATTAAAAATTCCATTGTTTCGAAAGAATTAAAATGGGAATGTTACATCTTGGTATTAGAGCTGAAGGTTGTAGCTCTTGGACCTATTGTGTCCATAATCTGATAAAACTTAATTTTTTTTGTTAACAGAAAATGGTTAGAACAATAGGAAGTGCCACAAAAAGCCCACCACCTGGTGGAGAAGTAGATACTGCCCCAAAACTCAGTCAGATCCTTGCTTCCCTGTTAGAAACAAGATATCATTTAGCTGTACTTAAACAACAAGTAATGGGGAACAAAGTGGAGGAAGTAGATGTTAGTAATAACAATCAACCACCTCCTATGGACAATGCTAATATTGGAAATTTGGTATTTTATAGCAATAATGAAGCCAATTTTAATGTTAATGTACCCTATCATCTTGAGAATAAAAAGGCAAGATTGGTGGATGAACTCACAAATGATATAAAAAGGATAAGTCCACCCAAGTTTGATGGCACTACACTAGGAGATGGAGCTGAGAACTGGCTTAGTGAAAAGGAGAATTACTTTTCAATAAGGACCTTCTCTAAGGAAACAAAAGCAATATGGGGATCTTATCATATTTCCCATTAGGCATCTTCTTTATGAGACAACCGTAAGGCTGACTTAAACATTGATGAAATAAACATCACTTCGGATCAATTTAAAAATTATTTTAGGAAACGATGGCTACCTCAACTTTACTATGATCATAAAATGACTAAATTTCAGAACTTAGCTCAAGGAAAGTTAACTGTAACAGATTACTGGGAGAGATTAAATAAGCTCCTTAAGTACATACCTTAGTATCAAACTGACGAGAAGTTCAGGATACGAAAATTCATTATGGGATTAAATTCCATTATAGGTGGTGAGGTGGATGTTCACAATCCAACCACTATGGAAGGGGTTGTTGAAAAATCCATAAGGCAGGAACAAAAATTGAAAGTGATCTCTGCCCATAAGGAAGAAATCAAAAATAAAGTTCCAAATTCTTCTTCGTCCCTTACACCCAAAAGGGACCATGGAAGAATGTTGGTATGAAAAACAAATTTTTTGCTAATAATAACAAGAAAACTGCAGCAAATAAACCTGCAACTAATGTACAAAACAACTTTTTCAAGAACAATAATAACATAAAGAAGTACTATGGGGGTCAGAATGATAATTTTAAGGATGGAAATAAATTTGAGCTTAAGAAAGGACTTGTATGAGGCTATTACAATTGTGGCAAGGATCATTATGCAAATTAGTTTCCTTTGAGGAAGGATGGCATAAATCAATAGCATAAAATATATGGTGTGGTAGCTGAAAAATAGGCTGAAAAGCAAGTTACACCTAGAGAAGTGCCAGGTAAGTTATTTGGTATACCTATAGCTATAATTTTTGATACTGGAGCTATTAAATGCTTTATTTCTAATAAATTATCTTCTAAATTAAAAATAAAAGATGAACAAATGGATAAATCATGGGTTGTACATTATGGAAATGATGTTTTTCACACAATTAGTATGTTTCTTTTTTAAACAGTCTTTGACTTGCCTAGTTTTTTCACTGAATTTGACCTTTATATTGCTCCTTTGGGGTCTTATTATGTAATCATAGGTGTTAACTGACTAGATGAACATAAGGAAAAGGTTGATTGGTTTGAAAAACATATTAGTTGTCTGGATGACCTACAGAAAACATCAGACTTTTAGGGAATAAAACGTGAGATTTTAGTTAGGAAATTGTCAACCATGCAACTTAAAAAGGCTAAAAAAATAGTTACACTTTGTATATAGTAATTTTTTTTTAAATAATCAATGCAAGTAGTGACTTCTTTGATAGATACCCACTGCTACCAAATTTGAGTGATGTTTTTCTGGAAGATTTACCCTATCTTCCACCCAAAATAGAGTTTTATTTTAGGATTAAAATCAAGACGGGAATGAAACCTATTTCCAAGGCACCATATTGAATGAATACCATTGAACTAGTAGAGCTTAAGCAAAGTTACAAGAACTGTTGTCTAAATATTTAATAAGTCCAAGTTTCTTGCCTTAGGGAGCACCAGTAATTTTTTTGAAAAATAAAGATGGAACACTTAGATTGTCCATTGATTATAGGATGTTAAACAAAGCAACAAACAAAAATAGATATCCACTTCCTAGAATAGATGATATTTTTGATCAGATGTGTGGTGCATCAGTGTATTCCAAGATAGATCTTTGATCTAGATATCGTCAGTTAAGAATCATGGATGAATATATTCATAAAACAAATTTTAGTACATGGTACATGCATTATGAATTCATAATTTTACCATTTGCTTTGATGAATGCACCTATAGATTTTATGAATTTAATGAATAATATTTTTTGAGAATACTTGGAAAAATTTTTGCTTTTATTCTTGGATGATATTCTCATATACTCTAATACAGAAAGAAGATAATAAATTTGTGTGGAATGAAAAATGTGAATCTCCATTTGAGACTCTATAGGATTAGTTAACATCTTCCCATATTTTGGTTATACCTAATCCTAATGGAGACTTTATTTTAGTAATAGATGCATCTGGGGAAGGTCTTGGTTGTATTTTGTTACAAAACAAATATATTATAGATAATGAGATTAGAAAACTCAAGTTACATGAAATGAACTATGGTCCAAATGACCTAGAGATTGTTGTCATTGTTCATGCACTTAAAGTATAGAGGAATTATCTTCTTGGTAGACATTTTGAATTAAAAAATAACCATCTTGGGCTGAAGTATATTTTCACTAAACCAAATCTAAATGCAAGATAATGAAGATAGTTAGAATTTATATCTCAGTATGATTTTGACATAAGTTATATTAGAAAGGAAAATAGAGTAGTATATGCACTAAGTCATAGGAAACATATTTCTACTCTTATAACATTGAGAACTCTATTTAAGGATGAAGTAAAAAGTGTTATGGAATTGGATTCTTATTTTCAGCAAGTAAAAATAGCACTTGCTGCAGATCCTTGAATGATGTGAGATATAAAGGTTTTCTCTTTGATGACGAAGGAATCTTGTCGTTTGAAAATAGAGTATATATACCTTCGTTAAATGAATTAAGAAAGAAATTGTTAACTGAATTTCATAATTCACCTTTTTCTGGACATCCCAACATTACAAAAATTCTTGTTGACATAAAACAAAAATATTTATTGAAAGGAATGAAAAAGGACGTGATTGATTTTGTGACACATTCCTTAAAATGTTAGCGTGTTAAAGCTAAACATATGCATCCAATTGGTTTAGTGTACACTCACAACATAGCACAGTCTAAATGGCAAGTAATTAGCATGGATTTTTTTCAAGGGTTACCAATGTCAGGAAATAAACATGATGTTATTTTAGTTGTGGATAAATGAAGAAAAGTGGAACATTTTATTGTTGGTAATCTTAAGGATGATTTGCTTGTTTTAGTAAAAATATTTGTGCATGAAATTTTCATATTGCATGGATTACCTGAATTGATCATATTAGATAGGGATCCAAGAATAACATCAAGATTTTGGAAAACACTTAATTCATCCTTAGGGATTAATCTAAATTTTAGTTCTGCATACCATCTGGAAATAGATGGGAAGACTGAAATAGTTAACCAAGTTTTGGAAGACATGTTAGAAATGTATTGCATAGATCAACAATATAAGTCGGAAGAGTACCTTCCATTATTTGAATTTTCTTATAATAATGTATCTACCATGCCTCTCTGAAAATGGCACCTTTCTAAGCATTATACAAAAGAACAACAAAACTCAAGTCAGTTGGGATAACATATAGGACAAAGAGGTAATTGGACTTGAAATCCTTACTGAAATGGAACAAGTTAAAATGATTCATGAACGGTTGAAGGAAGCAATGAATAGGGAAAAACCTTATGCAGACTTAAAAAAGGGTTGAAAAGAAATTTGAACTTGGTGAGAAGGTCTTTTTGCAGGTTAAACCGAAAAATATTTCTATAACTTTTGGCATGGATGTTATTTTATCACCTTGTTATATGGGACCCTTTGAGATTGTTGAAATAATCAACCATGTATCTTATATTTTAGCTTTACTTCCTGCTTTATCACGAATGCATGATGTTTTCCATATTTCTTTACTTAAGAAATACGTTTCAGATTTATCACATGTGTTAAATTGAAATTCCTTGAAGGTCCAAGACCCAGGAATAATCTTGGTTAAACTGATCTAAGTGCTGGTAATTCACCAGTTACACTTAAAAAATCACCATATAAGTCAATGCAAGGTCCAGTAGGACCAGTTTAACAAAGAAAGTGCAACCTAGGAAATCCTAGAAGATATAAAATTTGTTTTTCAATATTTGTTTAAATAGAATAGATTTTGTTGATTGATTAAACTTGAAGATTTTATTCTAAGTACATCAATAAACCTACTAGTTTTGGGAAGATACTAAAATTATTTAGTATTGAAACAACTATTCTGATGCTAAATAATTATGAAAATTTTAAATTTTCAAATTTGGTTCTCTTATGAACTTATGAAAGAATAAATTATGAAAAGGTTATTTCTTAATGGAAATTATTGACTAATTTAATCATCGAGACGATGATACTTTTTAGGAGGGAGGTACGTAACGCCTATAGCATGACAAGTACCTAGGATGAATTTTACTGTAGAAAGTAAAAGCATTGAAAGGGGATTTGGTCTTACGAAAATGTACTCTTGTGACTTTAGAAATCATGTTTGCAGTAAAAAATAATTCATCCTTTGTGAAAGTATATTATGTCATGTTTTACTATTTTTAATAAGAGCTACCCACTTCCTTATGCAAAATTAGTTTGCTGCTTGGATAGAAAATTTTGGTTTCAGTTTTTATAGAACTCTTCCTTCATAAAAAGATTACCTGGGATAAATTCCATTGATCTAAGGTATGCTTTTAATTCATGATTTTTTTGTCATAACGACCAAGTCTATTAGATCAGTTGATTTCTGAACTGGGATTTTGCTGGAGAATTGATGAAGTCTTCAGTGAAAGGAGTGATAAGAAGATTATTCTAAGCTGCGATCTCAGATGATAATATCACACCACATTAGATTTGCAAATCAAAAGAGCTGAAATACCATATATGGAAATCCATCATAATCCATAATACTCAATACATTACAATACAACGACTTGAATTACTCAATAAGAACGATGTACATATAGGAGGAGGGAAGTGAAAATATTACCTAAATCAGTGGTGAAGAAATCCTACTAACTAATACTGGTAGTTAAGTTAACTCTAAAAGACTAGTAAGTTAACTCTACATAACAGATAAGCTAACTCAACACAACTAGTACAACTAAGAAAGTTAACCCAACAAGTGTAGGGATAGAACAAGTGTAAGAATTATCCTAATAAATAAATAACAAGATAAATAATAACCTACACTAACACCCTCCCATAAGCATAGCTTAGATGGGCGGAAAAGAAGGTGGGTCCCAGAAACAAGGCCTGATGAGGTACCCACATACAATAAATGGGAAAATTAGACACCGTAAGGTACCCAAAACTAGTAATAACAAAGTAGAGAGAGTAAAATCCCGTTGTAAGATATCCTAAGAAGATTGGCTCCAAAAAATTGTATAATGCTGAAGAAGTGTGGTACACACTGTGGTATGAATCCACTACTCGATCATAGAACTCAAAAAAAATATGACACTGGGATTTACCATAATAGCTCCATGCAAGGAGACTGTCAATGGAGTGATGTCAAAAGTGAAAAAAAAAACACCAAACATAATTTGATCAACTACTACAAATAGGTTTGCCACGATCCAAGAACAACCAAGGCAATAAGGTAAGGACATGAGATCCAAATAAATAGGAATGACATCATCCAAGAAAAGCCAAGGTAACAAGACAAGGACACAAAACCCAAAGAAACAATATCAACAGGTAATCAGGAAAGGAAACGAAACCCAAAAAATTAGTATCAACACTATACCCTCCCATACTGTTGAATGGGTAGAGTGACAAAATAGATTTGTATGAGTTACAAAAATAAACTATTGAAACATTAACAAAATGGCACTGGGCTTCACTAGAATAACTCCCCCACAAGAGAAAAGATGGATTTCTACATCATATATAGCTATGATACCATTAAAGGAATGATAATAATATTGTTCCAAGCCATGATCTCAAATGATAATAACACACCACATTAAATTTGTAAATCAAAAGAGCTAAAATACCATATACGGAAATCCATCATAATCCATAATGCTCAATACATTACAATACAATGAATTGAATTAATCAATAAGAAAGATGTACATATAGGAGGAGGGAAGTGAAATTAATACCTACATCAGTGGTGAAGAACTCCCAGTAACTGATAATGGCATTTAAGTTAACTCCAAAAGACTAGTAACCTAACTCCACATAACAGAGAAGCTAACTCAACACAACTAGTAAGCTAACTCCACACAACTAGTAAACCTAAGAAAACTAGCCCAACTAGTATAGGGCTAGCAAAAGTGTAAGAATTATCCTAATAAATAAATAAAATGATAAATAATAACCTACACTAACATTCAGACCCTATAGTATGTTGAATATTGATGTCATGGTTGGTCTTTGTTTAATTGATTTCAATGTTTGATTTGAACGGTAACCTATTTTAATTATATGTTAATGCGAAGTGACTATGTCCTAGAGTTAAGTCTAACCTATGTATTTTTTATCTTTTGAAATTAAGATGTTCTGACTTAACCTAGAGACCTACCTATGGACCTATGTTGATTTCCTAAACATATGTTAACCTAACTAAAAGGTGGTTAACCTAGAGGGGGCCTATGAAACACATGGACATTAGGTGGTCAGTAGCATCGGTTTCAAGGTAAGTAAATGATATTTAATTCATTCTTAGCCTTCCCTACCATAAAATTTGGCATGGGCATTGGGAAAAGTTGGGGAAAGTTGATTTGGCATCTCCACAAAATTTAGTTGCATGAAAATTTGAATGTAGTATTGACCAAAAGTAGAGCTGGCGGTGGCATGGAAAATGGAGGGAACTGACATTCTTTTTAATTTAATGTTTTAGAATTTGGTGAAAACAACCTAGGAATGTGCATGAGGGGTTTTTGTTATTTTTGATCTTTTGGTTCATTTGCGAACCGAGCATTGCATGAGATTGTTCCTGCTCTTCAAAACTCTAGTTCGACTCTTGCATGATTGTAATTTTTGCATGACATTGAAAGTATAAATGACATTGTGGGAACTATAAAAGAAATTGGAAAGTGTTGAAGGTTTTAGTTAAACTTAATAGAAAGGAAGAAGCTATTGAAGTATTTCTCAGATATCTCTGGTGAAATGATGAAAGAGAAGCGCTATCAGGCATGATAAGATTTTCCCATTAAGTTGTTCTGGTTTACTTAATGGGTTTTATTAAAATAAATATTGTCTTAAAGATAAATTAGTTTTTGTTTAATGTTATAATCTATTATTTCGATGCTTGTATTATTTACTATGATTACTGTTTGAATTCATATGATGGAAGATTTTTTCTGAGTTTCGATTCCCTTGTTTTGCATTACAAAGTTATACTTAACTTTTGTTTGAGCCTGAGGTGAAGTTGTAACTGTTTGAACTCTTGTTGAGCTGTGTAAGACTTGAGATTAACTCGATTCCTTAAATTTTTGGAACTTATTTTATGGGATCTTGTGTCACCTCGGTGAGAACAATTTAGGGTATAAACTATTAAGTAAATTGACTAAAGTTTGAACCTGAATGAATCTTTGTGTGAAATAAACTTTTTCATCTTTGGGTTTAGCATAATATTATGAATTTGATTAAATTCTTAACACTTTTGATCGTGCCCAACATATCTTTTATCACTATGTGGTTGTGATTATGGGTTTTGTTCTAACTTTCATGTTTTAGTGATTTGTTTCAGTGGTTATTGAGGAAGATGCATTGTTCTAAGTTTTGCTTTGAAAGAAGCTTCCATCTATTAAATACTTGGTATAGCTTTTTCATTCACCAATAGAGGTTTTGGAAAGATTAGCCGTGTTAGCAATTTGAAAGGAATTATTGCTTGGGAAAGTTTATTTAAAAAAAGTGTTATTCTTTCTTCTATTTTTTGAAAACATGGGTAACCTTTGGAATTTTTATAATTGAGGCTTAGAAGCGAAAATTACCTTGGGATTAAGCTCACTATGTTATAGTTTGTGTTATTGATTTGTGAGTCTAAATAGTTCTTGGAAAATAATGATTGTACTAGGTTAATTTTATTTTCTTTGACCTGGGCCATCAAACTTGTTTTTGGTTCTTTTACTAGCGAAGCCAAAGGTATCTCTTTGTAAGGAATGTGTGTTGGGGGATTAGATTTATCATTATTCGATTGTATTTTCCTTTTCATCATTTGGGTGTATAGGGAATGTGAAGAACTATTCTTCTGTTAATTCTCTTCCGTTCTTTGTCATGACCGTGGAAATGTTTACTTTTTATCTTCTAGAGTTGTGTGCTTTCTTTCCAATACCCTTGAACAATGAAAGGTATTGAATGTTTGTGGTTCTCAGTTTCTTCCCTTTGCCAGGAGTGTATTCATTCAAATCAATATCTGATTGCTCTCTTTTTAGGGAAATACAATAAAGGGCAGTAGAGAATGGACTTACAAATTTATGTTCTTATTTATAGCATTTTATTTTTATGATCATGCTTTGAACGTTGAATATACAATCTTTGTCTCCTTTGATTTTCCTTTTGTTTCAATATTGATAAGGGATTTGTCCAGTTGGTTAGTTTTGTAGTACCTTCACTGGGACTTGCTTGAAAAATTAATTCAAGGGTGTTAGATCAGTTAAAGCTGAAGAAGATGTTACTTAGGAGGATTATTGTGTTGGTTGAAAATATATTCTGATTAAGTCTTTTTATTTGGTGAAAATTATTTGAACAATTGAAGGAGTTAAAGGTGATTGTTAGATCCCTCAATTATTGTATTTTTCCTTAGCATAGAAATTAATCTATCACTGAGGGATTTTATGCTTAGTTCAAATTGCATTCTAAGTCGATCTCATTCTTTATCGAAAAATTTTTACTGCTGAACTTGAACTTAGATTGGTTTCTAATTCTTAATTTGAGTTAAAGGATTCTTAAATAAGAAACTCTTTTCTAAACATCTCTTTCATCTATCTAAACCTGATTCTCATTTTTATTTGATCTTGGCATCTCATGTTCAAGCATGGAATTAGGTGAAATAAATGTTGAGATGAATGTACTATTGTTCTATCTAATGCTGATGTATTTCTAAGAGATAGTAGGGATAGTTATATTCTCATGTTTTATAGGGTTAACTCAGAAGTGAATAATGTATAATGATGTATGAAAGGCAAGTTTTGATTTTAATGGAATTGTACTTACTTGGATTAATGTTTTAATTATTTTTATTTAAAATAATAGTATGAAAGTTGAAGTAGTTTATATCTTGATCTATTATTAATTATGTTAACTCAGAAGTGAATAATGTATAATGATGTATGAAAGGAAAGTTTTGATTTTAATGGAATTGTACTTACTTGGATTAATGTTTTAATTATTTTTATTTAAAATAATAGTATGAAAGTTGAAGTAGTTTATATCTTGATCTATTATTAATTATGATATGGTTTATCACCATACCTCTCTGTCAATTGTGTCTTGTAATTCCATTGGGTATGTCTTCTAAATGCTTAAAATATTTCATAACAGTAGAGTTCTCTTTATGAAACAGTTACTTAAAAGTATATATTTTTAATTCTTAGTGTTTATCATGTTCAGTTCAATGAACTGACCCGTGCTAGCAATTTTTGCAAATGGACTTCGTAAGTGATGAAAGGAGAAACAATATTTAGGAATTTATATTTTTTTATCAAAGAGATTGGATATTTTTATGATATAATATGATTCATTACATAAATGTACTTTATGGAAATGACATTTGTATTTGAAATTGATTCAGGTATTGTTTTTTTACATTAGTAGAGTCTAAAATGTTTGGACTTATTAAATGTATGAATCTTTTGATGAATAAATGATATGTGAAATTTGTTGTATTTGATGTATTTCCTTTGGCAATCAATGAGGGAAAATGTTAGCCAATTCTCTACTTTTCAATCTATAGCTTCCTCATTGAATTGGAATAAAATGGATAGAGATTGGGGTACTAGATGTACTACCCTCTCTAGTGGAAATTCAACTTTTTATGTTGACATTTTTGCATGGATACTCAGTTATTTAACTTTTACTATTTTTAAAGAAAACCTTTATAGGTGAATATAACAAGGATTTTAACATATAACATGTTATGGGTTATATATAATCATTATCAGTGGAAAAGAAAAGGGAATACAATTTCTATGTCATGAATAATAGACTATTACAAGATCTCTCATAAATAAATCTGAATGTCATACTTGGCTAGTTGATGGTGTGCTTTCACATGAAGAATTCCTTAACTGGATTAGGAATGCAGAGAAAGGGAATAAAAAAAGGATTATACTTCATTCTATTGAAGTCTATTATAAAACAACTTGTTTTGAACTTATGTAAACTAAGGCTTGAGTAGGTGAGTAAATAATAATACTATTATGTATGTTGAAACTATTATTTGAAACATAAATTAGTATGTTAATGGAATAAAAACATAACTTATGAAGTTTTTGGAAGCATATGTATTTGAATGCCCACTCTAATTATAATTTTAACTTGTAACTCTAATGGTAAATGAACCTAGCTATTTAGTAGGGCTACTACAATTAATCCTTAATCAAGAAAATTAATCTTTCATTAACTTGTTTCTAAGGTATGTTCATCCAGATGAGTAGAACTTAGTCAAATGTTGGGACACGCGAACTGCAGTACAATACCTTCATAAAGACTCTAGTCTTCATGATGATATTATATTGCAGTTGACATGTTGCAACAACCTTTAGAGTTTAATAAGATAGATCTACATAAATTTTGCCGTGTTCATAGTTCTAACCTAGGTGGAGTTAGGGGCATGAACTAGTGTCGGGGTCAACCCATGATGAATTAGGATAAATAGGCACATGTAATTGACTTAGGTAAATTGAGTATTTCAATGTACCCTCAGTCACCTCGAGTAGTCCTCCACACTAGAGTTTGTTGTTAACCTTGGTTAGGGTTAAACCTTGAACAAGATGACTAACAAGAGTCATTGAATACCATTCTAGATAACAGATGAAGTGAGGTGAAGGACGTATTCCGTATGATGAGTATGCCATCTAGTAGTAAAAACATGAACATTATGTTTAAAATATTTAGCCAAATTATTGCAAGCTACTAATTGTGTTGCCCTATGCCACCTAGTTTAAGATGTAGGATTTGAGATGAATATCAGTAACAGATATTCAAATACATCTCTTAAACATAACACTTAATACCCCCAAAAAGGGTAAAGGAACAAAGTACACATAGTATACAAATCAATAAGTTAACATGTGAGATCAATAGTTCACCGAGTTATTTACAGCTTCATATTGTTTCTTTTATGAGATGGAATGGATGGTAATGTGTGTACTAAATCCTGTTAATTTAGAATAGAGAACATTATGTAAAAAATATTTCCTTTTTTCTATAGTCTTAAAATGGAAATTTTACAAATCCATTTTTTATGACGTAGACGACGTAGTGCCCTTTTTGAAATAAAAAATGTTGTGAAAATTAGACCTCTTAGTCAAAAGTTATGACAGTTTGAAGTTCAGGGGTCAGGCGTTGACTTTTCCTTTGTATTGCGGGAATGCGGGTTTCTAGGGAACTCATGTCACTGCAAAACTCGGACCCTCTGGACCTCTCTTCTCCACCTTTTCTGATTCCTCTTTCATGCAGAGATTTTGGGATTTTCTATCTAATGTGTCCATTGTTGATTGGGTTGTGAGGGCCGCTAACTCCCTCTCAACCCGATTTTCTTTGGCCATGGGTATTTCGGTGATTTTGGGTCCAAGATGCGCAAGTGTCATGTGGGCTATCCGAGCTGATTTTTTCCATATTTTCTTAAATATGCTAGCTACAGGATTTTTGGGTTTTCAGGTCCCATGTGTACCTTTTTTCCAGTTGTCCAGCAGACCGCGTGGGACAAATTTTTCCACTTTTTCCGCATTTCCCTTGGTTCTGGCTATTTTGGCCTTTTTTGGCCTGACAGTCCCAACCACATTTTTTCACTTTTTCTACATTTCATTGTTTCCTTAGTATTTTGACCTTGAACTTGGTACAATGAATCCAGGTATGATCCGCATCGGTTCCATCTGCAGCCCTCAAACACGATTTACACTAAAACAGGCCCTTGACTTCATCTTATCGGATTTTAGCAAATTTTCACTAACTCCTTAGATTTTTCTTGGGGTAGGGAAGTTAGAGAAAAGCCAAGAGATCCCTCAAAACCTAATTTTGGGCCCTGAACCATTTCTTCTTTCTCAAGCCTGAAGAAATGGTGTAAGTTATCAAATTCACCTAGGGGTGAATTTTGGATAACAATTTGGCAACTTAGTGGGGTTATCTACCTGCCAGATGAAGTGTGACCAGTTGCATTGAAGTATCCATTAGGTATGGAGTCTACCTAGTAATATTTAATCTGATCTAGATCTTGAAGAACTGTATCTTTGATTCATTGAAACATTGTTCTTTGAATATGGAACTGCTCTCTACTACCTACACTCTCATCTTTTATAAGAGAATCTTAAAGTCAAGGTCTTAAATTGCCTGGATTTTTATACCCTGCTGATTAAATTGTCTTGTGGCCGTAAATTCTCTTCCGAGAGTGTGATGAATTGAATATAAATCATATAATAGAAGCAATAGAACATGTACACAAAAATTTAGGAAAATGAAACCTATTCTAACAACGACAACAATCTACAAAAGAACTTTGAGGAATTGGAAATCCTAGACTAATATGTACAAGGGTAAGAAATTCTCATTTTAGTAGCAATGTTTGAGATAGATTACATTCACTAGAATCTACAATTCTTCACCATCAAACTTATACATTCGTAAGGAATTGCTACCTTTTCACTCAGTAATCCTATATGGAGACTTCCATATGGCATCAAACTTGGAATGCTTTCCTTGTTTTGCACGATCAACATCTAACTTCAGTACTAAGTCTCCTGCTTGGAATATTATAACTTTAGATTTCTTGTTAAAGATCCTTTTGATCAACACTTGATCTTTTACCATGGTCTACACTGCATGTTTTCTTTCTTATTCTAATTCCATAAGCTCTGCATACTTGATTTATATGGGTTCACATTTATCTAGTTCTAATTGCTTCATGAGTTCCAATGCCAACAATTGAAGTGATATAGGCAATATTGCTTCCTTTCTGTATACAATCTTGTATGGAGATCTTCCTGTAGACCTCTTGGGTGTGATTCTATTAGCCCACAGAGCTGATTTCAGCTTCATGTACCAAGTTCTCTTATTCTCATTAATATTCCTTCTAATGATTCTCAACAATTTTTTGTTTTTGGACTCCGCTTGGCCATTACCCTGAGGGTAATAGTTTGATGAAGTACTAATGTACATATCATTCTTGACAGCCCATTCAGTTATTTTGGTGCCAAGGAATGCCAATATATTGTCTGATATGATAGTGGTGGGGATACCAAACCTTATGACTATCCCTTTATGGAAATCCAAGATGCTAGATTCATTTGCCTCCTTGAGTGCCACCGCTTTAGTCCATTTGGTGAAATAATGAGTTGTTGTAAGTATCCACTTGTGGCCTTAACTTGAATTTAGATTTATAAATCCAATGACGTCCAATCCCCATTGCATGAATGGATGATCTATTGAAATTGGATGAAGAGGAAAGGCTATTAACCTTTCCTTTCCTATGAAGAATGCACATTTCTTGCATTTCTTGATCCATGAACTTAGTAATCATTAAACATCGTAGGCCAATAGTAACAAGCCTTCAAGATTTGGAGAGTTGTTACTCACGGAGAAAAGTGGCCTCCTTCTTCCCCATCATCCAATTTATGTAATATCTTCTAAATCTGAACTATTGGGACACATCTCAATAAAACCTTGTTCACATCCTTCTTGAATAAGATGCCATCAATGAGTACATATGGGATGGATTGTAGAACTGAAATATGTTCTCCTAGATTTGTTCCATTATGGAGGGCACAAACCTATTTTGAGATAATGCACCATGTATTCAGTCCAATATGGAATAGGTGCATTATCAATTGGATATTCTTGATCATTCTGCATTAGCAGGATAACCTCTTCTTCACCTTTTGACTTAGTTTGGTGTTTGGAAGTGAGATTCTCACATAATCCTTTTCAATGAACCAACTTGGTCACTTTGATTTCAATACCATACTCCATTACGCGAGTGATCGAAGCTACTCTCTTCTTGTTTAGATGTGTTTAGGAGACATTCCTTGACACAAACATGAGACACTAGCAATTGAATCTTATTGTTCAAGACCAAGTGTTTGAGCTTCTTCAAACTCTTGATGACAACAAGAATGTTCTTTTCAATGAAAGAATACTTTACTTCATAATATTCTAGGATTTAACTAAAGAATGCTATGGGATGTTATGAACCTTCTTTATTCAGATGTACCGAGATAACTGAGATTGTGTTTGATCCTCCAAAAACATACAACATGAAGTCCCTGGAAAATTATGGGTTGATAAGAGTTGGGGCTTGTGATATGACATGCTTGATATCCTCAAAACTTGTTTTCCTTCTATTGTCTATTTGAATGCAAGACTCTTCTTCAACATCATTGTTAAAGGATTTACAAGAGTGGAAAAATTAGGCACAAATTTGTAGAAAACATTTATCCTTCCCAAGAATATTTGGAGATATTTCTTTCAGTGTGGCAGTGGAAGTGTTCGGATGGCTTCAACTCTTTTAAGATCAATTTTTAACCCTTTTCTTGAAACAATGCGGCCCAACAATTTTCCCTCATGTGTCAAGAATACACACTTTTTTGGATTTAATGACACTCCAAACCTTCTATACCTATGAAATACCTACCTTAGGTGAAATAAGTGGTCTTCTGTGTGCTTTGCGAACATGGTGATATCATATAGATATACAAGCACTATTTTTTTGGTTATCCCTTTAAATGCCATATCCATAGCTTGTTGAAATGTTACTCCGGTGTTTGTAAATCCAAATGGAATATTCTTGTAAGCATATGTCTGCTATTTTTTAGTAAAGGCCTTCTTGAACTAATATTTTTCCTTCACCATTATCTGATTATATCCTGAGTATCCATCTAGAAATGAAAACCTTTCAAAACCAGCTATAACTTGTAAGATTTTCTCCATTGATGAAAGTGGCTAATGATCTTTGAGTGAGGCTCTTTTTAGATCATGGAAGTCTACACATAACCTGATTTCTCTATTTCTCTTTCTCACCAGTACCAATTTTTCAACCCAACTTGAATGTTTGATAGGAAATATGATTCTAGCTTCAATTAGCTTGTTCAACTCTCTTCTCATGTGAAGTTCAATATGAGGGTTCACCGGATTTTGCTTCTATTTGATAGGTTTAGATTATGGATCTAGCTCAATATTATGTTGTTCTAACTTTGTGTTGAAACCTCTTAAATCCTTATAAGTACATACAAAGACATCTAGCAATTCTTGACAAAGTTGAACAAATTAAGATTTCTCTTGTGGGGTACTTACTTTTCCAATTTGCAATGGCTTTCCTTCATCTACTGAAATGGGTTCTGAATCCTCACCATTTACATGAATTTTTTCCTTCTCCTTTTGAAATTGATCATTTGGCTTGAATATTGACTCCAAAGTCACAAGACATTTTGGAAATTTATTAGTCCTCATTTACACTACTTGGTCACCGTACTGCTGTTCCAACTTGTCTTGGTTCCTAGCAGAGAACTCATATTATTCTTGTAGATAGTTTACAATTTGTTGATCATTCTTGAAGACTTTCCAACTTGTGTTTTTATCTGGTATAACTCGTCTCACAACCAATTTGATATGAGGCTAATATTTCTCACTTTTGATATTTTCTACAACATAAAATGCAACCCCAATTTATGTTAGTCTGTATACTACATAATTCTTCTTTCTTGAGATGGAATTGATGCTAAAATCTTTAAAATATTCAATAAAATCATATACCTGGTTTTTGTAGTTCTTCAACAGATCATTCTTAGTATAGTTTTGTCCTCTGACTTGGTTCATGATTAGGTCACTATCTCTAAATACTTACAAGTTCTTTATAAATCTCTTTCTTTCCTAATGAAATCCATGAATCAAGGATTCTTACTCAAATTTGTTGTTTAAGCAAGAAAACTAGAAACAGAAAGATGAGTAATATTTGGTTTCTTGGGGTGATATGATCATAGCTCCTCCTCCAACAGCTTGTCTACTCCTCGAGCCTTCAAATATTAACTGTCATACTTCATTATCATATTTATGATCTGGCTTGGTGATGCTAGGGAGAGGTTTGTTCTCTTTATGTAAATAATAGAATCCTAATTCATATTATTCTATAAGAGCCAAGTCTGGAATACATTGACTTTGGTATCTACTTTATAGGCTCTTGGATAATCCTCTTGATCAAATATTGAAATTTTCATTGATTGGGCTCGGTGTATGAGGCTCAATATCAAATTTTTCAATAGGATCAGATCTAATTGTACCCTTAGCTCCATACCTTATTCTAAATAACATATGTAACCAATTAATAGATAAATAACCTCCAATCTTAGCAGTGAAGTCTCTTGACTAACACAATGTAAAGAGTGGTGGAAAGTCTATGACCAATACATCCTGTAACACTGTTACATTGGGACATACATGCAATGTGAGGCTCAAATATTTGAGTACTCCAAAATTTGTTACTGTTGTCCCATCCTTTTGCACCACACCCTTAGAAATGACTTCATATTCAAGACACAATTTATTATCTACTTGTTTTAGCATTATGGAGCTGCTTGCTCTGGAATCAATCAAGCAATTATGCACCAACTTATCTCTGATAATAAATTAGATATATAACGGTGTGGGCTTAAAAAATTTATCTTGGCGACTTCATTGATTTCCTCCTTGTTGAGCTGCATTACCAAGCACATTTTCTTGTTGATCGTATGATCGATTTAATGCCAACCAATTAGCCATAATAGCTTGCAATAGATCTATTTGGCCCAAGATGGATAATGATTCCCACATTGAAATGTTTACATTTGTTTTCTTCATTTTCTCAATGATGTTGAATGGAGATGATCTATCTCTCTACTACCCCTTGCCTTGCACATTCTTCTCTTTCCCATGGGTTGTTACAAAGGGCACTTGGGCTGGTCTAGAAGGTGGTTTGGGTTGACCTTGCACATTGGAAGCTTAAATTTGATTACTAATACCTTTTTGATTGATAGAGGGATCTAGATAATTTTAATTTGATGAATTTCCTTCTCCAATATTCATTTTCTTGGATCATGTATTGGCTGCTACATTTTGAGAAGGGGCTTGATTTATACCACAAAAATCTTCATCCTGTTAATTGATAAGCGTGGTCTCTTTCCAAGGTTCCTCTTGCTACGTTACTACTTGTTGTTGATTTCCTTCTTGGATTGTCCCTTGTTCCATGGTTTTTGTTTTCACTATAAGATCTTGACTCAAGGCACCATTGAAACACATTGACTAGTTATGAGGTTGATTGCATGGGAAACACCAGTCATATTATTGAGCCATTTTTTTTGTACTGGTACCAGGTCTTTGGATGTGGATGCAACATTAGGATTGTAAGGCTGAAATGGCCTATTAGTGAGAGGTTTGACTTGATTTTGATTTACAGTTTGAATGGGTGGCCTATTAAATTGATATGGAGGTCTATTGGGTTGGGTTTGAGGCTGATATGATATGAAATTTTGGCATTGTTGCCTTTTAACTTTCACCAACTTGTTACCCAACTTTTGCAATTGCTTCATGACTTCTTGGAGTTCACTTGAGGTACTAGAAGATGAGGTATAATATTTATTCAAACTTTGATTTATTGGAGTAGGAATGGGAGCTAATTTAGGTGTTTGACTAGTTCTTGGGGCTCCTATTTCTAGATAGAGAGGATGGGTGGCCTAGGTGTAAGTTTACTAGCTTGGATTATAAAATTTTCAGCTCTAATAGCAATGTTATAGGTTGCGGGTAAATTTATACCTCCCATGGATTGAACCATCATGGAAATATTGGAATGTAAAGCTTTAAGGAAGTATAGAAAGGCACCTTTAGCTATTGGTCTCATGGCCAACACAATCCTATCCCATGTCCGCTGGAATATGAAGTTGAAATAGGTCATATTTTCATTCGGAGCCCTCTTAATTGTTGTCAATTGTTCCAATAAAGAAAAATTATCTCCATTTTCCCTAAATTGGTTATGGAAGGAAGTTCACAAATGGTACCAATTTTGGATAGATAATATTGCTAGAATTATGAACAATTGCAAAGATTTACCTTTGGAAGACGATGTCAACAACTTAACAACTATGTCCATTTCAACAATTTAGTGAATTGCTAAGACATTTGCAACATCT
The DNA here is from genome assembly GCA_019776745.2 of Taxus chinensis. Classification (NCBI taxonomy): domain Eukaryota; kingdom Viridiplantae; phylum Streptophyta; class Pinopsida; order Cupressales; family Taxaceae; genus Taxus; species Taxus chinensis. The sequence goes on from CM034152.1 coordinate 626,589,363, forward strand.
TGGATGTGGTCAATTGGAGTTGTTTGGTTATCTCTAGTGAAACATGGAATGTTCTTCAATGTTGAAACTGGAACTGGATTTTGTGCATTGAGAGAAAGTGGGTTGATTCTAGTGAAGTTGACATAAGGATTGGGATACACCATCATAATTGGTCAAAGAACTCTGGTTGACTGAATAAGAGGTCTACTAGGTGGAGGTGTGGATAAGGTTATATTTGGTGGAGATGGAGACCTTTGAGATCTTCTTCCCCTTCTTTCTCTTTCTAGGGATAAGTGAAGATAGATAAATATTCCCTCTTTTCTATTTCTTGACCTTGTTTGAATTCTTCTCATAAGTCTGCCAAGTTTAGATTGTTGAAACCAATGGATTATGCCCTTTTGGAGTTTCCATATGTGTAATTCAAAGCTTCTTACAAGATGGAAACTTACAACAAGTGAAAATAAATCTTGCTAGAATTAAAATGAAGACCTATTCATCCCACCGGGCATGAAATAATTGTTATCACTAGATCCTAGTACCCTACGATTTGCAAGAGTGTGTATGAATGAGCTCATAGTGTGACTGGATAACATGGGTACTATATCAAAGTTGGAGGACTTGCTACTTGAGATAGACCTCCAGAGAAAGATGGTTCTTTCTCCTAAACCACCTACCACAATCTACTCTAATCCATGAAAAACTATATTATCCTAATCTAAGTTTGCAAGGGACCAAGGAGATATATTGCATGGAAAAAAATCCTACACTAAAGCGGTGATTTGATAGAAAAGGAGAGTATGAGAATAGTCTTCCAATATGTGAAAAAATAGAAGCAAAGTGCATACTATAAGGGGTGATAACAGTTCTCCACAATCTAGAAAATGCATTCACAACAATATTTCGTACACACACAATGATAATAAATCCCTGTAGAAAATATGATAGACACAATATATTTGCATGAGGTTGAAGAGGCAAAAAGAATGCAAAAAAAATATAGAAGGGGAAGAGATATCCACAAACTTGTATCTATTGCTTCATTAATATGTGTACAGTTCAATATATTACAAAATAAGGTCCTGTATCACCATGCAAGAAGTCCACTACAAGGGCCTACAACACATTGGCTTCACAAAACAAATTTGACAGATTTTTTCTACTCAAAAACTATCTCCTTTTATAATGAGCCCAACACTCTTATTTATAAAGTTCTTAGAGAGAGAGAGAGAGAGAGATGAAAATCCTAAAATATTCCCTCCCATCACTTGTAAGATGTCATAAATGTAGTGAAATGATGGTATATTACTTGCAAAAGGCTCCCCATGTTGTCCCATGACTTGTAGTAGTTAAAAATGTCTTCCCATGCTTCATTAATGTTATCTCAACCACCATTGAAATCATTGTTCTAAATTTGGACACATTTTTAGAAAAATAGCCATCTGGTCTTCATCAAATTATGAGTTTCCTTATTTTTGTGCGTTTTGATCAAATTCACGATTCCAATGGTACAAATTTTGTGTGATTTAATTGATAAATGAAAAATATATGGCATTCTAAGTGTGAGAAGCTATTTTGAGTTTACAAGGGATTTCCTATATTTTAAGGGAATCAACATTTAATTTATTGGAATTGGAGATGTTTCTTTTATTTTCCTATATATACCCTAATTAAAATTAAGAAATCCATATTTTTTGGCATAGAGGGAATTGCGCCATTTGAGAAAAGTCAAATTTTGTGAAAATCGAAGCTCTGGATCAAAAGTTATGACCGTTTGATGTTTGGGGGTCGAGCATTGAATTTTTCTTTGTATTGTGGGTATGCAGGTTATTGGGGAACTCATGTCCCTATGACACTCAGACCATTCAGGTTTCTTTTCTCTTCCTTTTACGATTCCTAAAGTCATGTGGAGATTTTGAGCTTTTCAGTCTTGATTGTCCGTCGTTGACTGGACCATGAGAGCCATTGAATTCCACTCCACCCACTTTTCTTTGGCCATGGGTGTTTTGGTGATTTCGAGTCTAGGATGAAAAAGTGTCCCATGGGACTTTTGGGTGGATTTTTTCTGCCTCTTCTGCAATACACTAGCTGTAGGATTTTTAGCTTTTAGGGTCCCGCGTGTACCTTTGTCCCAGTTCTGCCGCAAACTGTGTGGGAAATTTTTTTCCACTTTTTCTACATTTTCCTTAGTTACAGCTATTTCTGCCTTTTTGGGCCCAACTATCCCAAACACATTTTTTTAATAAATCTGAGGATTTTTTAAACTCGTTTTTAAATTAAGCACTTTAGAGACAGCTAATTCTCCTCGTCATTGCTCACCTTCTCAAGGTCATGGCCAAGGATTTCAAGGGTATCATCACTCTAAAAATAAATATAAGTTTTCACCTCACTCTTGTGAGCCTTCCCTTAAATGAGGCAGTGATGGAGGAGTGTTTGATAAACTTGGTAGTAGCTACAACATATGTGCCCCCTAGACAACACCCTCTCAAGACAAATTCCCTTGTCTGGCTCTTGCTATTTCTCCATCCAATTAACCTGAGGAAGAAGAAGAAAAAGATGATGGTTTACATTCCACACCTAACACGTCGGATCCTCCTAGTGGAAGTGGTTGGGGGAATATTGATAACCCTCCCCCCCCTCCATCAGTTGTCATGTTCAGTATTGTTGCATAATTTTGTGCCTTGTTGTTTGTTTTATTGATGGCCATTGTTTTTAGAACTATTTTTATTGAAAATATATTTATTAATATATGCATAACCCTCACAAACCCTCGATCAGTTGTCATGTTCAGTATTGATTGCATAATTTTGAAAAATGTTAAAAGTGCAGGGTTTGAAAGGATCTGCATGGCCTTCTTAAGGCTAGATATGGCATTTTTATTGTAAAAGAGAATTTAGGCCCGTAGGCATGCAATTATCACAAAGATCGATTTTGTTTTCATAAGGCATTTTTTTGAAGCGAATGGTAACAAGAGCAGAAGTTGATGCAACGGATCTGCATCACTTCTTAAGGCTAGATTGCTGGCGATTAAGGATGTACAAACCCGAGATCTTAAGGCTCATATTATGGGAACAAAAGACCTTTCTTTTTTCGATTTACGATTTTCCATCCAGGCACTTTGGTTGGGATCCGAATTTTCATCTGGAGAAGTTGATGGAAGCCGAATGCATCATAGGTCTCTTAGAATTGCTCGAAAATGGATGGAGAATCCACCCCCAAAGGAAGTGTCACCCCCAGTTCTCACCTATTCCTGCCTCCATCGAAGGAGGGGAAAGTTGACCTTCAACCACATGGTTTTCATGCTCTTTACGAACCACACACCCCCGTCCCCCCGGATCTTGGGATCCGAGGATCAAATTCATCCTGGAACCACCAGTAAGCTCGGATTGGAATCCGAATATCCACCAAGATATCTTGGATTCCTTGAAAATGTGGCTGGAGAATCTGACACCCCTGAAGCAAGATGCCCGAGGGCGAAACATTTCTTGCACCAAAAGGGCAAGCCTTCATAGTCGCAGAAGTTGTGACAAAACCCTGAGGTTCAACCACATTTAGATTAATAGAAGCTCTTTACTAGATCCACAAGATGTATCGTAGGTCCACTAAGATTCTTGCATAAGACAGTGTGATCAGAATTCATCCTCGTTTTGGACCATCAATGTATAGCTCGGATTTACCCAAAGCATTCCACCAAGATATTTCAATCCTTAAATATGTTGCTTTTCCTTCTGATAATCTGCAGCCAGAGATGCCCGAGGGTAAACACATTTCCAGCACCAGGTTTGACGTTGCATGCAGCCTTCATAGTCAGAGGAGTTGAAGGCCAGAAACCACTAGTTTCAAAACTTTTAGCATTAGTGATAGAATGCTTGTAGTTCCCACAGTTTGGAGATGATAGAATCTAGGTCCACTAAGATTCTTGAACTGAAGAACCACAATAGAGAAAAATCCCCTAGCACAGGGGTAAATGTCCACTGAATCAAAAAGGGTCGCCAGTTTGACCCAAGATCTTCGAGGGCGCAGCAGAGAACGCAGCCTGCAGGAATAGAGGGCTTTTCCCCATAACTGCAGCCACACATGAGGTAAACACACCCAGACAGGTTTGACGTTAGATGCAGTAGTGAGAGGATTGAACACACCATCCAGACCACAGTTTCATCAGGCACAAAACCATGATGTTGTAGTTCACCACAGTTTGGCAGATGATAGAATCTCTGTCGAGTCCAATTGAACTGAAAATCCGGAGAATAAGAAAAAGCCCGTAGTGCACGAGGGGTAAATGTCCACCAGGAGGAAGCAGAGGCAGTCGACGCAAGGAAGAAGAGCGGCTTAGAGCGGGCGGAACAGAGTCCATCGCAGAAGCTGCACAAAAAAGGGCTTCCCAATACTATTCAACCACAGCACTTGCTTTTGTTGTATTCATAAGGCTGTCGATTAACGTTATCGACAATGTGACCCCTGACAGTCCATCCAGAACAGGTGTAAGGATTACACATTGTATTCGCATTATGTACCACCGGCAAATTGATGCGAGTCCAGTGCTTTTGAATCCGGAAAAAACAGAACACTCATTAGTGCCGACACCACCATTTGAGGAAGCAGAGGCAAAATCGACGCAAGGAAGAAGAGCGGCTAGAGCTCACATGCGGAACGGTCCATGCGCAGAGGGGGGAGAACAAGAAAGATGACTCTCATACTATTCAATGAGATGCATATTCTATGCTTTTGTCTGTATTCATAAGGCTTTCAATTAACATTATCGAGGAGGAGATTATATAGGTCCATCCATTTTCAACTACTGATGCACATTGTATCTACCATGTATAATTGATAAAAATAGTGCTTAGGGAAGGTCTAACAAACAAACACTCATATATTGAAATTTGGTCTAGTCAAAATCACAGTCATGAAAGCTAGGCTTGAGCTGAGGTACCTATAAGACAAATATACAAGAGGGTGGGAGTTGAGTGTCAAGATGAAATGCCATATATCATGAATGCATATTCTAGAACACGTGGATGTCTAGTTGTTCGTAATTGCAAAGTCCAACTAGGAGTCGGAGGAGATTGTATGAGGCAATTCAACTACTTGCACACAATCTAACATTGATCTCGATAAAATTGGGTAGAGCTTAGGGAGGTCTAGCTACATGGTACACCCGATAAAGCATTGCATAATAAGTCATCCACCTAGCTAGGCAGTGAATTGAGGTACCTATGTTGGTGATACAAATATACAATGGATGATGTTGAGTGTGACTATGATGGATGCCAAGATTCCAGTAGTTGATAAGTGACACGTGGATGGTCGAAAGTTTTCGTAATTGCAAGAGTCCAACTCAGGAGTCGGTGCTTTGTAATGAGTGGACAACTTCACTCCAGAACAAGAACATTGATCTTCAACAATTGGGTAGAGCTAGGAGCTAGTATGGGACACCCGATAAAGCCATTGTCAGACCAACATCACCACCTTCTACAGTGAATTGGGTGGATGTTGGTGATAGTAGATGGATGTCTTAGGTGAGGTGATGGATGAATCCACTTGACAGTACATCGATAAGTGACAAATAGATGTCGAAAATGCCAAATGTCACTTGCAACATGGAACTCAATCAGTGGCATGTAAAGTTGCCAACTTCCTCCAAAGTGCTTCAACAATATTGTAAGTTTAAGGGTTTTTTTGCCAATGTCCTTGACTAACCTCTATCTCACATCTATCTTTCACTAGAGAGGCAGGTTGAAGGACTTCAAACAGTGAGTCATATTGTATGGACTAGGTGTGACGAAGCATCGAAACAGTTATTAGATATCCATTAAATGCCATTAGTTGTCATTTCTTAAGTTGAGATCTTGTTTCTCTCTTTTTCACTCTTCTCCATTGCACACATTTGTAAGGAAGTGACAAAAGCTTGCCGAAGTTTAAGAGTTTTTTTGAATGATCCTTGGAAGAGTAACCTCTATACAAGAGATCAGAAAGCATGTTCACTAGCAGAGGCATTTGAAGGACTCCATGTGACTAGTTTTTCATCTTGTATGGAAGGTGTCACCAAATCTTGTCCAACCAAGATTACTATCCATTAGCTTATTAGTTCACCAAAACATGATTAAATATATGGGCATCTTGTTTTTCTCTTTTTCACTCTTCTCAAATTGAACAGTTTCTCGATCATAAGGATGATAAAGCTAACTGCCGAAGAACACATACACATAATGATTTGGATAGAGTATATATAATACAAGAGACACCCCAGCTTTTGTCCATATCCTAGCAATCATCTTTATCCGTTAGGGGACTAGGGGCACGAATAGGTTGAACAAATCTTGTCCAACCATAGTTGATGGGAGCTTCTTGATCACACAAAACATGATTAAATAGTATGGGTCATAGCATTTCCTGCTATAGGCTCAAGTTGAAAGTTTCTCGATCATTTTGACATGATAATAATAACTACATGTAGAGTAGCACATATCATATATATATGTATACAATATTGAAGACCCCACTTTTTCCATATCCTACAATCATCTTTATCCGTTAGGGGAGAGGGGCCAATAGGTGAACAAAGTACAATAGTTGATATGACTATTGATCACACAATACCCAATAGTTGTCATAGTACTATGTAGTAGTTATTTATTTTTGACATAATAATTATGTAGAGTAGCCAATCATATCATGACATGTAAGACCTCTCACCCACGTACAAGTACAAAAAATTCAATGTTCAAGCAATTTCACCCATATTCAAGTATTGGTTTCCAACATGGTTGTAGTGTAATTCAAATTTAGCATTTTAAATCAATTCAAAATATGGTTTTCCCTCCAATTGAACATTCCAAAGAAAAAATATAAGCTAACACAAATCTAAACTACATATTAGTGAAAAAATCACAATCCCATATAATAAACAATTGATTTTGTGGACCCCTTAACTTAAGGTGTACCACTACTAGCCCCTCTCTCCTAAACCTCATTTTTTTGAAACATTTTATCAAATAATTTACATCATGTCTTTCAAATCAAACATTCATTTGTTACTAACATAATCAATAAATAGTAAAATACTCTGAATAAATAGAGAAAGAAAATTCAATTTTGTCGAAAAACACCTAAAGAAAAAAGAATCATTCATTTGTTACTAACATAATCAATAAATAGTAAAATACTCTGAATAAATAGAGAAAGAAAATTCAATTTTGTCGAAAAACACCTAAAGAAAAAAGAATTATGATCCAATATGTTGAAACAAAATAAATAACTAAATTGAATATATAAAACACATTGTCTTTACATAAAGGGATAAACCAAGCATTAGTAAAGCACTAATCTCAATACATTATAACTATGCAAGGTACATACATATCACAAGTTACGTGTAACCCAAGGGACCGAAAGCACTTAATTGAGCATAAAAATAATCGACTCAAAGGGACCAATAAATATGGGTTTTGCATATTAACAAGAAATAAACAAGGTAAATTTCATCAGCCATATCAAAATAACACTGTTGTGCCATAACATTGCATTATCCAATTGTTAAGATGGCAAGTTCTTAAGCATATCCAAACAAAGAGACCTGTAAAATAGGATCAGTAAAAGCACAATCTATAGTGACTTTTTCAAAGCATTAAGCATCATTCAATATTGTACAATACTTGAGAAACAATACAAAATCTTGAGAAACAATACAAAATCCAACCACAGTCCAATTAAATTTCATTCAAAAATCACGCATTTCCAATGCATTCACAAAAAAAGACAGAATATGTAGTTTTGTTGAGCCCATGACCATGTGTAGTGTATAGAGGGGGATTAAGCCTTAGGCAAACTAGGCAGTTGCCTAGAGCGCCAACAATCAGGGGGCGCCTGAATCTAAAAATTTCCTTTTTGTCGGTTAATTTTAGAACTTAACTTTAAAATAATTTATCTGAAGATTTAATATTGATAAATCCATTTATAGATATTATCGTATAGTAACATAAATTTCACGTATACACAAAAAAAATTGTAATATTTTTGCAAATAAAAAAAAATATCACATATTTATAGGCACATATGATTTTGTTAGTATTGTTACCCATTCTCTGATGTAGTTTGTTCTAGAAAAATGTTAATGTTTTTTTATAATGTCAGTGGTGTATCTAGTAGATGTGAGTATAATTGAAGGAAAAAAGTATTTTATTTTCTATTCTTAATTTTTTGGGAAAAAATTCTATTATTTTGTTATGGAGGAATTCGTAGGCCTAGTCCAAATACGACTCTTCACAAAACCATGGGAGCTACATAAACGTTTTTGTTTCTTTGCAAAGAAATGGTTCTTTGTTTCAGGATAGAGTTCCTGTCACCTATTTGATATGGCTAAATCAGACTTGTAAGAAGCCTTGTATAAAATATTGATTTTTTTTGCATTCTGAGCATCTACTACGATTAATGTTTTCCATCCACGAAATATTTTTCATCCTTATGTAATAATTTATAAATATATTTTTATTATTATTTATTATGACCATGATGTAAATTTAAAAAATAAAAGAATATAGACATTTTTTATTTATTTACTTTATGGAAAAAAATATTAAATAAATTTTTGAGGGCGCCCACTCAAACTATTTCCTAGGGTGCTCCTGACCACTAATTTGGCCCTGCTCATAGGCCTAATTCCCCCACCCATGGCATGCCTTTGAGAGCGTGGAACTGAAGCATACTCCCTGCTCCTCAAGATCGCCCAACAGTAAACCCCTATTCGTCGGAGCAGTTCTAGGCTTCATCATGCGGCTCCCGTGGAGGAGAAATTCTTCAGTCCCAAACCAAAGATGGTAGATGCTCCTCTGTAACACCGATAATACATGTTATTATAGATATTATATATAGTTTTTTTGGTTTTTGGCCCAGGGTGAGATTGATCCAATATGTGACTCTCAATCACATTGTTTCCTCTTCATGCTCTGGTTTTTCTATTTAGGGTGGTACATACTCATGGCTATCTATTTTTCCACCGTATCATCATTTTTTATATTATATACTTTATGTAAAAGGGAGGGCACCCAAGAATCCCTCGGTTCATAGCTTCGGTTAAAAGCGTTTACCTTATAAAAAAAATTATTTATTTCTAGTTGCATCTCATCATAGGTTTAGGAAAAATATATTTTTCCCTCTTTGAAGTATTGGTATGTAGACGATGTTCATCACATTCTACGATTTTTATGATGTTTTCTAGCTTGAAATTTGAATCCATTTAAAGGATTCTCATATTTAAAGCAAGTAAAGCTATGGTTTAGATAAATAATATAGTATTTCACCATTATTTCATAATCATAAAAGATCTCATATATCTATAATAAAGGTATATATCCAAGTGATCGTAGGCAAATTATCCAAATAAGATACAAATAATCTACTCACGATAAATTAGTAGCACTTAGATCTAAGTTTAGCTATAAACCTTCTCGAAAAACACACTTTCAGAACTGTACTTTTCTACATATTTCCAACCCATCTAAAATATACATTTAGCCATATATTTTTCTTGAATTCCTTAATGATCATATTTTTATGTTTTGTGTAGCATCTAAGCACTATGTTTCACCTTTTATAATCCTGTATTGGTGATCTTGTTTCATTTGTCATGACCTAATCACTATTTATAAAATTATCTAAGGATAGAAAAATCTAATCTTTAAATTTTACATAAATCATGGTACATTACTTAATATCCACATATTAAAAATTTTGTTCTTAATTTTAATTTTTTATTCTTATGGTAATATTTTATTTTAAAACTCATTCGTGGCTAATTTTCTATATATCTTCCTATATTTTACTCAATTACATCTAATTGGGAGAGTTATCATCATTTTTTCTCAATTAACAACATGTGATCACAAAATATCAATAAATAATTCTTGTATATGCCTATTTTTCCCTAAATCTAATTTCTTGTACCTTATTGTTCCTAAATTGGATCTTATTTGTCACAATTTCTCAAAACAATATATTCAATCATGAAAAAATATCAACCGACGTTGATTTACTCCCAGATTCACCAAAACCTAGATTTTTCTTGATATAGTTGAATGGTGGTTTTTTACTGGGATCCTACCCATGAATAAAATAAGCCCTATAAGCCAAGATAAAACCTTAAACACAAAAACCAAAAAAATAGGAAATGTTGTGTAGCATTGTAAAGAAACAACTAAGTAGAGGAAATGGTTTTTTTTATATGATTTTTTCCAACTTTGTATAATTTTCCAACCATCTTAAATGTCCTCATTAGCGATAATCACTTCAAGAGCTTCAATCGGATGATATGTACTGTCTTTTAAAGGAAAATGATGAGGCAAATTTTCCTTAGCCACTTCTCTGGAATATGGCTCAACAATTTCGTTCATCTAATTTTTGAAAATTAATTTTTCCATTTTTCCTTCAACTCAAATTTCTATAAGAGGGCTTTAAGGAACTAATTCTTCAAAATCCTCTAAACCTATATTAGGATCTAAATCTCCCGTAGCATTAAGAGAAAAGTGGTCTGGAAGTGAATGTTTCCAGCAAGTGGCTCTCTCATTCTTATGTTCAGCCATCATAGAGTCATCAACAATATGCCCCAAAGTTAGGCATATTCTTCTTGTGAAATGCAATCCTTCATAATCAAGAGGTTGGGTCCAAGATATTTTTTGAACTTTTAATTCAATACTAGGAGGTACATTTTTTGAGGTATAAAGATCAATTAAAATTTGTGAATGGGTTATATGAGTAAAATTAGTGGTTTTGGATTCTATGCTCAAAATATTTCCCAGCATGTTTCAAATGAAAAGAAGACAAGAATTATCCCAAAAGTGCAGCAGTAAGTGTCGCAATATAATCCAGACCGGTTTACAGGAAAAGGTTTCAATGGTTACATTAAAAGAGGGGAACCATGGTTTCATAGCAAGATAGTGAGATTGACATGCCGAAAGATCTTCATATATGGTATATTTATTAGCTATTGAAGTTAAAAAAAAATCCCCTGACACAAGGATACATGTCTAACCTGCCTTCAAGAAGAGGAATCCAATGATTTGAAATCCATTTATGGAGGACTTAAAGGATGGTCCAAAAGACATTGAATATGTAAATCAGGGTGTGCTCTTGATAGAGGTTATCATAATTAATTACATCTTCCCCAAAATTAACACTCAGGATATTTACAATAGGAACCATGGTTGTGTGTCTTCCAATCCTCCCTTACAGTGATTCAATGTGTAATGTTCCACCCTCAATTATGGACTTCGAGCTACCTTTGTTAGGGAATTTGTCAGGTTTTTATCATATGGGGAAACATTTTTAGTAGAAGATGGAGAATGACACATCCTAAATACCATTTTAGACTAGTCACCTCCTTGCATTGTAAAATAAGAACATAATTTTAAATCTTAAGGACATAACCACGAAGAAAACCAAGTTAACGTTATAGATTTCGAGCCACATTTTTCATGGCATCTATCAGGTTCGTATCATTTGGGCGAAATTTTTCAGTACAAGGTTGAGAGAGACACATCCTAAATGCCATTTCAAACTACCCACCTCCTTGCATAATAAAATAAGAACATAATTTGAGATCCCAAGGCCCTAAGCTTGAAGAAACCCAAGTTATGATTGTGGTAACGGGTGCATGATTAAGAGCTCAGCATGAGGTAGGGTTCTACATTGTCATAATTAATAAACAGAACATTATGAGAATGGTTTTAAACAAAGATATTGTTATTAGTTGTTCCAAAGCACTCAATTTTGGGACTAATCTACCCTGCTCGTGGAAGAGAAATATGTAACTCTAATATCTATTATTCTCTCTTTTTATAAATTGATTGGTCTAGATCTTTATCTTCACCTGAGACATTTTAAATTTCCCTAAGAGGATCTTCTTCCTACTTTCATTTCGTTTTTGTGAACTAAAGAAGAAGACTAATATTGGGGATTGGGGAGGCACTGTGTTCTGGGAATGAATAATGACTTGGGTGTTTATTTGGTTAAAAATACCTTACAGGCATAGTATAAACATTCTAAAAGAAAAGGTATTAAGATTTAGTTAGGGGTTACTTTGTGGATAATGATCATTGTGAATGGTCAACCATTTGAGTGTTTTAAATTTATGAGCATGCATGGTTATTAACCCCCTCTCCTATTGTTATATTTCATTTCATATGCATGTAAGTGAGTTAGCTTCTTCCTTTATCTGGTTATCCCCTACTTTTGGAATTAGTTGTTAGGGGTTTGTTGCCTGATTTTGCATCCCTTACAAAAATCGAGAAAATTGCACAAAGTTATAGACTTTACAAGATTTAAAACTAAATTATCTTAGGGATATTCCATTTTCGTTATCTGGATGTAGAGGGTATCCACGTGTCCCTTCAATTTTTTTTGAAGAAAGCGTGAAGAATGAGAAGCCTTCAAGCAGCAAGAATTGGAAACGTGGTTGAAGCATAGAAAGTAATCCCAAGTGGGCTGAAAAGTCAAGATGAAGGAGAAGAGTGCACAGACATCCATGTGTATCCCATCCATAGCTTCAAAATAATGAAATTCCATGGAACGAAGAAAGGGCTCCGCAGTTGGACTTTCAAATCCACATTATTATAGATAATTTTACATGATGAGGCAGCAGTACAAGGTGGGCCGCGGGTAATAGGGAAGCAAGTGATGTCATTTGGGAAAACTGTGGAAGGTTTTAAAAATCCACTTAACACTCAATGGAGATGCTACGTAACAAGCCAAAATGGTGACTCTCTATGGAAGCTAGAAATAAATTTAATCTTTGATTTATCTATAAAATATTTGTAAATTAAATCAGTTTTGTTGTCCTTTATACAATCAAATCGGATTCCATGAGTCAAATCGAGGAAAAGGAAAAATGTTTAAGAAAACTTCTCCAGCACGCAAAAATGCACTTCCAAGTGGCACAACCACCAACATTAAATGTAGTATGGGCGTTGAATAGAAAATTCTGTGTAATAGTCGATAAACAGTGTGGCACCCTATCTCCAAGAAGAAATTAATGAAGGTGGTGCGACTGGTTGAAGAATTTGAGTTCCCTCTAATTTCTCCTCTTTCTCCCTTCTATAATTTTCTATATATTGTAGAGAAATGCTCATTCTTAACATTGGATACTTTTATAACTTGGGCATATTTTAATGTAAGGATTTTTCTTGTATTATGTGTATTTCCTAAGGGTTGCATGCCTTGGATTTGTTAGGATAATTAATTGTGCATTGTATAATTAATTATTTAACTATTATTATTAATTAATTATTGTTTTTATATGGTTTTATTAAACCAGATTTGTCTTATCCTATTCACGGATATAATTGTTATGTTGTTATAACAATTATATCATTATTCATTTGTGCTTCTCGTACGATATTTTGGAAGCTTATGTATTTAGGGATACTGTTGTACCTATGCAACCTTTTATTTTTCTGCACATGGTTGTTCAATTCCTATAATAATTACAACCTCTGTATTGTAATTTGGTTGATTCAGATTAATATAATTTACATGTTTCTGTCCCTATTTTCAGGATTTTGATTCAGTAAATACTCACATCTTCCTCTCATGATTGTAATAGTTTGTCCATAATCTTAGGTAGTAAAATGAAATCTCGTGGCTTGTTCATTCCAACTTTTTTTTTGTTGGATTCCTTTCCTTTCTTGCATTTGCATATGTGTTGTATGTCTCTTTTTTGAATGTTTGTCTATTATGTATCATGAAATTGGATTCTGGGAATGATTTTGCATGTGTCTCATATTGAGTCCTCTTAATCATCACTATTTTTCCTTTCCCCTTTTATGAACGTATTAATCCCCTTATTTTTTGGTGCTATCACCTCCATATATTAGGCTTATGTTCTATGCAGCTCCTTCTCACCATGGTCCCTTAGAAATTTAGATTAGAGCTAGATACTTACATTTCAATTCCTAGGAGTAGTTTAGCTTTAGGAGTAACTAGAGGAAGTCAACCTTCTCCAGAGGTATGTATCTTGATGAAATTCCATACCCTTAGAGGCTCTGTAGTAACACATCTGGCGACTCCATTTAGAACATCAACTAAATTTTGCAGCACTGGTGATCCAAGCATGTTCCTAATTCATGATAAGGATATAAATAAGGTCTAGAAAAAGGCAAGAAGGTGTATTTAAATATTTTCAGTTATCTCTAGGAAGATAGAGACGAGGAAGATAAATTCAAAGATATCCATCTCCTCCAAAACAAACTCTTTTAAAACCTGCTCCTGGTAAACCCTTCTTGCAATTCACTAGGGTTCTCATACCCCTCAAAATGGCTCATCAACCACCACCATCTATGGGAGGTGTAACTTTACCAATATCTTATGCATTTTCCATTAGGGCTGAAAATTGTTTAATTTGGGATGGAAAGATCTCTCCTAGCCCTCATATTCCATTATCCCCTGAATTTCCATAAGTTGTGCAACCTTGCATTGCTCCTATTCCTCAACCAAATTTTCATCCTATAGCTTCCACATCACAAACCCCTGCACAAAAAAAGGAAGATGGGGAGATGAATTATCTAATTATAAGATTGAAAAACAAAGCTATATCCCTAGAAAAACAACATGCCCAGTCATATAGAAATTATCAAAATCAAGGGAAATCTTAAAATCAGGGATATCATCCATATAGAATCCAATAACCTAATCAAATATATGCACATAGCCAATAAAGTAACAAATAGTAAAATAAAAGTCCTTCTCTTCCATTATAAACAATTCCTCCTACTTAGGAACTTCCTGCCCCTAATTCAAGTCAAGCATTAGTTCCATTACATAACAATATTGCCCAAAAAATAAAGTGGTGTTTTCCATATAATCTACCTCATAACCAACTTATTTGTGAAAGGGAAATGCTTCTCCAAGACTACTTGATTCAAGGTTCTTCAAATAAGCAAGAACCACTTATTGAAGCACCAAATCATGGTGTACAAGGTATCTAGCAAGTTGCGCCTGATGCTAACCTCATGTTTTTAAGAACTAAGGATTTCTATGCACTCAATAAAATGTCTGGAGGCTCTGGTAGACCTTAAATGAGTGTTGTTGAAAACACATAGAACAAGAAAAGAATGTTGGAAACTCAGGTGGAAACTCCCATGGATCACAGTAGCGTTGCAGACAAAGGAAAATACATTGGAGGAACAAAGAAGAAGACACTGACTGAAGCAAAAACAAGAATTTGTGAGTAACCATGGAGGGAAGTAGGAAACATGATCAAGCAATCCGTGGTGCTTGATAAGGTTTTTGTAGAAAGTAAGGTTGTTGTTTCAACAATGTCACGTGATCAAATAATGTCCACACAAAAGAAGGAAGCTATCATTTTGTGGAATAAAAATGCCTCAGTTCTACCATTCAATATCATGGAGAGAATGAAGAATAATAGTGTTAATGTTTCTATGGATATGTTGGCTATTCCATCATAGGGTGATCTCCTATGTGAAGCCTTCAATAAACTACCTTCTACGGATCCAGTAATGAAAAAGACTCATGCCACGGTGCATGTGTGTCAAGAAAAGGGTGATCAAGTAAATAAATATTTCAAAACCCCACCCTTTTACATATCTATAATTATGGGTAAACACCTCGTTCATAATTGTATGATTAATTCAGGGGTTAGTACTTCTGTCATGCCAAAGAAAATTGCTGACATCCTATGTATCAAGTACAATCCTGTGTCTAGGGGAGTTTTACAACTTGATGGGTCAATTGTGAATGTCCTAGGGGTAGTTAAAGATATTGAATTAAACCTCCATCCTTTCCCAAGTCTCACAATAATCCATGCTATATCATTCATATATTTTCCTCCCATGTTTGCAATTTTCCTATCTAGAGATTTTATCGCTAAGGTAGGTGGCTACCTATATTGAGATTACATTCACATGATTTTAAGGACTAGATACGACACAAGATTCAGAATCCAATATGAGCCTATCTTTTCCTATCACATAGATTGATATAAACCATCCCCTATTCAATCAAACAGTTTAACACAAGAACAATAGGATAAATTTCAAGTCAAAAAGAACAACATGCTCCTCCTCTTATGCTTGATTTATTGTTTGATGAATGTGATGAGAGAGAGATAATAAATTTGATCCATATTATGAGGAGATTAAGAATTATGAAAATTTTATTGGTATCTATTTTTTCATGCAAGAGGAATTTGTTATGCCTGTGGTACTCAAAGAAGATAAGGAGTCATTTTATTGTTTCTAGCAGATGTATTTTGATAGTTATAGAAGCAAAAATGGAGCTGGGGAGGGTATTCTTCTTATTTATCCAAAGGAAGGGAATTTTTTCTTCACCCACAAACTAAAAATTTTGTATTATAATAATGTGGCAGAATATGAGGCATTAGTGCATGGCTTGCTGATTGCGGAAAAGAGAAAGATTTAGAAGTTGCAAATCTTTGGGGATAGTGAGCTAGTCATTAACCAAGTCCATAGAAGATGTTCTAAAAATAAAAACCTATTTAAGGCCTACATAAATAGATTTATGGAATTACTGGAGATTTTTTATGCACTCAATCTATAGGTTGTGTCACGAAATTTGAACAAGGATGTAGATTAAATGGCGGCTCTAGGTTATCAATTTTCACGTGCAAAAGACTTGGTTAAAGGTAATATGTAACATATAAAGATGGTTGTTAGGCCATCCATACCTGATAATGTAACCAACTAGAAAGTATTTAATAGTGAAGAAAAAATTAACCAATTCATAGAAAATGAAGCTAAATTTTCTTCAAAAATGTAGTCTGATTTGCAAAACTTATATGGTGATTAGATTATTCAGCTCAAAAAAACTATATTTCCAAAAGAATTGGTCACTCTGGAACATATTTTTAGTCCATATGATGAGTTTAAATGTACCGAAAAGAGCATAGTGTTAAAATAAGAAGATTGTCATCCTATTGCAATTATCCTAGGAACTGTTGTGATGAGCATGATAACTAATTTTTTTTTGCTTGTGTCAAAATTTTAGTGATCTTCTCTCATGGGGATATGAAGAGTTAAAATAATTCAATCCAATCATAGCATAACATTATATTGATCTTGATCCCAATATTAAACCATTCAAGAAGAAGAAAAGGCTAGTAAACCACAAAATAGAGCCCCTCATGAGAACAGAAATGTCTAAAATCATTGAGACCAAGATAATTTTTCCTATTAAATACTCCACTTGGGTAGAAAAATTGGTTCCATTTAACAAGAATAATGGTGAAATCAAGCTCTACGTAGATTTTAGGGATCTAAAAAAGGAATCTCTCAAGGATACTATCCTTTTCCTTCAATGGAGCCAATTCTGCAAACATTGGCTGGATCTGAAATATTTTCAATGCTTGATGGCTATTCCTTTTTCAACTAGATAAAGGTGAAAGAATAAGATCAATACAATACTGCGTTCACCACCAAATGGGGAATATATGAATATCAAAAAATTCCTTTTGGTTTATCAAATGCAGGTTCCACCTTACAAAGGGAAATGGATATTTCCTTCAAATGATATATTAATCAATTTATCCTTGTGTATCTTGACGAAATCACTATTTTCTCAAAGCATAACAAAGATTATATTAGTCTATTTTGAATTATTCCTAACATGGATATATTATTTAGTTTTAATATTATAAGTGATTTCATTGTGTAAATCATGTAGCATGAAATAATACAGTATATTCGTTGTTAGAACAATCAAATCCTAAATTAGTGTTAAGGTTGTTTATTACTTTTTAACAAATAACCTATTGTTAGAAGTTTCGTTAGAAGCATTTATTATATTGTAATGTGTTTATTAATATAGTTATGTTATTGTGATCAACCAATTTTGTGCTTTGCACATTTGAGCTTCGGCTCCACCATGAATCATGTATTAGTTCCTATCAGTGGTATCAGATAAGGTTGTCATGGACCTATTTGTACTTTACATTGGTTTTTGTTTTATATAAAAACAGATTATTGAGTGTTGTTGCAGTTCAGACCACGTGTAACAAATCTTGCTCATTCATTCACCCTTGTTTGCACATTGACAAGAACTTTTCAGTACATACCACATGAAATTTCATTCTCATACACAACTCACGTGCATTATTACTCTCTCCTTTCCACTTTGTTCATCTCTATCCATAGTTTTAAGTTCATTCTATCCACTTTTTTCATACCAATGTTTTTTAAAAAAATTGTGAAGGCATTTTTTATTTTGCAGGTTTATTAAAATCATGATTTCTCTTTCAATTCTCACTAAAAATCAAAATTTCAAAGTGTTCTGGAAATCTTAATATAAGTGGAAGAAAACCAAAAAAAAAAATTGTTGAAATTTTGTATATCCAAGGAGTTGTTCTTAGTGGAAAAGAGGCATTTAAGTGATGTTTTTAAGGGCATGATGTCCATGCTATCTTCATATGACAAACCTATAAATCTTCTATATTTGACATTGATATTTCCTTTGGAATTGACATTGATTTGGATTGGAATTTTTCCTGACCTTACAAGGATCATCTACAACACAAAAATATGAAAAGGCTCAGTGATTTCACATATAATCCACGGTTTGCTACACACGATGCCTGCATTCTCCTCCAATGAGATCCAAGTGACTTGTCATCCTTTGATCTGCACTTCATCCACAACAAGTCCATTGGTATTCTCACTTGGCATTCAAATCTCATTTAGCGACCTTGATCCTCCATCATCGTGGCTTCGCCAATTTATACTGTGGAAAATAATGATATAGTTGTCTAAGTTATTTTTAGGTTTCATTTTGTTCTTTTAGTTATGTGTTTTAGTTATAGTTTTTTTCTGTTTGAAAAGTTTCGTAGTATTTTTAGGCCGATAGGCCTATATAACTTCACTCAATCATTTTCAACACCTATCTTGCACCTCTTTTCCACAGAGTGATTGACACATGTTGTATTTGGTAATTAATAGCGAGCTGGATAAATCATTAATAAAATCAAAAATCAAAAGTAAAAAATTCAATGGAGAGATAGTTAGAGAACTCCCAATAGTGGTAATTGAAAGCTAACTTAATTATTAATAAAAAAATTAAAAAATTCAATTGAGAGACAGTTAGAGAACTTTGGGTAGATAAATACAAACTAAATAAAATGTTATGAATGTGAAAAATTGCTCAACTGTTTACTGTGCCATGCAATAACTATTTTCGAATAAAAGATGGAATCAGTGCTTCTAATTTATTAGGTTGCATTCGTCTATAGGAGCGGTTATAGAGTTGAAGCAATCATGAGTTAATTTGATGGTAGTCGAACAGACATTTTCCTAAATCATCAGGTAATTCTGGCAACTTTGTAATTTTGTGACAATTTTTAATTGTTAGTTATTTATTTCATCTTTTACATTACAATTTTTGTATGCTTGAAATTAATACACAACCGTTTGATTTATTAAATTTCTATTCAGATATTGTTTCCTCTGTCACATGTTTATGGTGGTGTGCAATATATTACAGTTTATTAAGCTTTTTTTGGTGTATAATCCCTACATATCGTAGGATACATCTATTTTCTCACATAGATATAGTCAGCTGTTAAAATAATAGTTTACTTTCTGAGACATATCACCTGCCTGCAGTAGAATTTCAGAGACATATCACCTATGGAGAGATATGTAATCTTTACTTCTGTAACGCCAGGAAAAAGAGACGCCACGCTTACGACGCCGACGATGATAACACGCCAAAAACAACCAACCCGAAAATGCGATAGATTTTTTTTTTTGTATTTGCACCTGCCCTTGACGGACATCACAGGGTTCATACATTACATTTGAGGTATTATATTTGTTTAACCCAAAAGGCATTTTATTAATTTAATCATAATTCATTTTGCAATTCAACCGAAACCATGATTCGAGTTGTTTTCACATGGCTCTAAGAGTTTAGTTTATAAGCATATATCGCCATCGAGGTTAATTAGATGGTCGGTTCTTATTCTAAAAGTAACATGTTAATTATCTATATCTTGATCAAAGCGCCTATCCAGGAGTGTTAGGTTGCGAAGAACAAAAGGGATACAAACAAGGTCATACCATGGTGTGCGCAAAAACTACTTTCTGTCATAAGTATGATCGCCAGGCACAATCTCACTTATGTCGAGCTCGTAAAAAAAAAAAAAAAAAACGGAGTCAAGGTGAGACCGACATCATACTTCATTCACGTCAACAAGGACACATTTAAGAAGCAAGCGGCCATACCAAGGATTTTCCACGTGGCCCATGCCACTACGTGCAAACACAAAATACGATTAGCTATACCGCCACCAAAGTTAAGTGTTTGTATCTATTGTCTTATCCAGAAAGATCAAGGGTTTTGTCCACATAATTTGTTATATAATATGCATGCAATATGATGGCAAAGACTTAGCTAAGTGCCACATATGAATGGACAATGATTAATAGGGTGCTGACCCTTGTTAACACTTTTCTTTGATTATTCCCAACATGACTCAACTCACGCACCATCCAAACTCGCACTCATAATGATTTGGAAGATTAGAACTTTGGGTTGATTGTTAAACAGTTCATGCTGACCCATCGACTACTATTTTGCTGCGTGGAGACACAAAAGAATTTTAGGTGGGAAAGAAAACTGATTGGGGTCGTTGGTTCAACCAACACCTGCAAAAATAAAAGGAAAACATTAAAAATCTGTCCCCCCCCTTGCGTGCCGCTCCGGTCGCTTCAACATTTAATGATTAAGATATGCAAATCTCCTCCTCCAGGTCTGTTCTACCAACTGTTCTTTCCGGGCCGCGTGAAGGGAAACTGGCCGCGTATAGGAGAAGATACAGGTGAAACAGCACACGTTTTATACCTCCATCCATCCGCCCATGGCCGCGCATGCTACAGGGGTCGAAACTATAGTCACAGGCGCGTGGGACAGGGAAGGAGGTGGAAAATGGAGCTCGGCGCGAGAGAAGGTGCGTTACATCCACTTTCATTGGGTGCTGCATGGCGTGTGCGAGGCGAGCAGGCTGTTCAACAATGTGTGATCAGTTCAGTATTGAATGCATCCTCAATAAAAACGGGTTTCTCCTTTCCAGGCACTGTAACAATCTAAACGTTCGCAGTGACAGACAGTGCTTTGTATTTCAAGTTGTCTGTCAGGCGTATCTACTGAAACGTATCATCATTTTTTTTATATTAACAGTTATCCTCTTAGACACGATTTATGGGTGATTGACTGGTCTTGATTTTGAGACTAACTTCACACTTGTTTAGGCAGTTGCGAGACCTGCCATGTAGCTTGATATTCGTGAAGCTAAGACCACTTGCAGTGTCCTAATCTGTAAAAAAAAATATGTATAAACCATTTGTAAACTTTTGCAACAATTTAAATATTCGCTGTGACAGCCAGCGCCTTGTGTATCAAGTTGTCTAACAGGCATATATGCTGTAACGTACCATCATTTCTTCTTATATTAGCAGTTATTCTCTTAGACACGATTTAAGGGTGATTGACTGGTCTTTATTTTGAGATGAGAATAACTTTACATTTGTTTGGGCAGTTTTGAGGCCTGCCATGTTAGCTTGATATTTGTGAAGCTAAGACCACTCACAGTCTACTAATCTGTAAAAACAAAAAAAATGTTTAAACAATATTGGTGGGCATTGCAACAATTTGATTATTCGCTGTGGCAGTCAGTGCTTTGTGCCTCAAGTTGTCCATCAGGCATATACTGCTGGTTTACATATTAATTAAACATGGGTAATGATTAAAACATTAGTTCCCTTTTAAATGAAAAGTGGTAATGAACTTATTAAGTATAGAATTTTGTATTAAAATCTCCTTCCACACAAATCAATAAATAGAGCAGGGGTATTCTAAGAGATTCGATTTCATTTTCTTATTTATTTGCAATGGATTTAACAATAAATTTCATGGATGGATAAAACATAAAGGGGACTAGAACTTGAAATGCTTTTTGCAAATCGAATATTAAGGATGTTCTAATGGAGAACATTTGGAATACATTAAAACCATATTTTGACTTTAGTGGTGCTTCCTTCCTTTTGAAAAGATACATAATTGTGCCTTATTGTTATCAAGTTTTAAATGGATCAAACTCCTCTCTATATTGAGCCCATTGATAAAATTGTTTATAAAATATTTCCTTTTACACTATCATTCCACTATTAATACATCTCCTTGTGGGCAACAAAATGAGATCTAACATGTATAGTCTTTGTAATTTTCTTTCCATCCCTCCCACAATAGAATTCAACAACATTCTCA
The DNA here is from genome assembly GCA_019776745.2 of Taxus chinensis. NCBI lineage: Eukaryota > Viridiplantae > Streptophyta > Pinopsida > Cupressales > Taxaceae > Taxus > Taxus chinensis. The sequence goes on from CM034152.1 coordinate 626,611,620, forward strand.
ATAAGCCTTTAGAGCAAGAAATACTATCATGTTAAAGCAAACGTTTCCTTCAAATCTTATTACAACATATTCTACTTCATGTGGAAACCGATTTACAATGATAGAAGCTAAGGAAAGAAAAACAATATTACATTTCTTTCTCCACTCAAGGTGGTTAATTACATGATGTTTTAGCATTGTCAACAACAAGATTCAAGTGCTTCAAAGTGTTCTTCACTCATGCTCCAAATTCCACGCATTTCCAATCACAACCAAGATAGGGGGAGAGGCAACACTCTCCTCCCAACCAAATCTCAATGGAGAAGAGAAGCAATCTCCTCCATTGACCCCCGAGCCCCAAACACAACACAATGAAGGGATGGTCTCCAACTCAAGGCAACAATACTTGCTTCCACAATACAAGTTTCATTCACAACATTCAAGGTAAAGGAGAGAACAACAAGGAAACACACAATAACATCAAACACTTTGCACAACAAGGCTTTCATCCAAGCCAACAAGAGAAGGAACTATGGGAATATTTTCCTTATGCCTCCCAAATGAGATGAGATGCCCATCCAAAAACCCTCCACAATATCACACAAGCCCCTATGACTCTTATGCCTCCCTCAAGTACCCCTTTTTCCTCCCATACTCTTATGCCTCCCTCCTCTTATGGCTCCCTCAAAGACAAGGTAGAATGTAAACATTCCTACCCAAGATGGGCATCCCTCTCAAACTCCCTCCACAATATCCTAATCTACTCTTTTGCCTCCCTCATGTGTATTCCCATAGACCTCTCCTATACCACACAAAAAGCATTCAATCCATCTTTCACAAAATACAACAACAACATGCATTTTCTTCAATTTTAAGCTCAAAGCAAAAACAAGAGAAAGCACAAGAGAGAAGTTTTCCTACCTCTCCATTGGAGAAGTCTAATCCAAGAAGCTTTTTCCAAGCTCCCTCCAAAGCAATCCAAGCATGCAAGTCCAAGCTCTTTTTTTTTCTTTCTCCCAAATCTCTCCTCTCCCAAAATAACAAAAGAACTTTTCACCCAAGAAAAATTCCAACCCCCTCACACAATAGAGGAAGTTTCAATAAATAGACAAAAGGAAGAGTGAGGGTGATGTGGCTCCTAGTTGGATGCCACATCACACATCCTCAAGACCACCTCCTTTTAGTCAACTCAAATCCCAAAACACCATAAATGGGTGGTTGGGTTGAATGACAACTCTCTTCCACAACCATCCCTTCCCATGTGCCTTAAGGCACAAAATAAATGCAAAATGAAGAAAAAGTGCACTCCAAGTCATATATCACTTCCCAAAACAATAAATAATCCCTTTTTGGGCTTCCCAACCCATAGATATGGTTGGTAAGGGGTTTTGGGAAGTGTGGGACAAGTTTAACTTGTCCCACAAGTCCCCCAAAATTGCCTTCAAACTCAAATTCGAGTTTTCAAGAGATTTGGAGTGGTCAACACTCAAGGTAAGCATTCAATACAAGAGACAACACATGGCTCAAGGAGCCAACCAACAAAATTTATTACACCCACTTGACTTCCCCAAATCTTAAAACTAAAAACAAGATATTAAAATTAATCTAAACATACTTAGCAAAAGTAATAAAAGAAGGACATCCCAAATGAAATCACCTATTAAAGTAAATAAAACAATTAAATAAAATTTTCAACCCCATGGTCACATTAGAACATTTCCCCCTCATGAAAATTTTCTCAACACATACAAGGACAAAGCTAACACAATACAATTTACAAGTTGCCTTGACGACCAATGTTGTAACCACCCGACATTCTGTTGTGTTTGGTCCCCAATCCCCTTCATGGTTGTGATCATGCTGTGTTTCCTGCAAAATGCAAAATACCCTCTTCGGCCTTGCGGCCATGTCAAAATATCCAAAATAACCATATGCATGAAATTTATTAACATCTATACGTAATTCAAGAAATCATTATTTCTAGGTCTAAATCACAACATCAAAAATCATCTAGAAATACCCATAATTTATGTCTAATACCTCCGTACAGTAGTAACAGTTAGAACATCGAATACTGATTTAGGAATCAAGCATATAAATTTACTGCAGTAGTCACAACGTGTCGCAAGTATAACATGTATGTACTGTCTATACAATAAGTAAAATGAGTGTATCAATTTCCATCTAGAAATGTTTTCTTTTTATTACGATATTCAAGGTCTAGAGATCTAATAAGGAGTGACCAGAGCCTAAACAATACAACAATAGTAATGACATAACAATAAGTCTTTAACAAGATAACTATTTTAGATCATCATCATCATATCCTTAAAATTAACATCAAGGTCCACGATACGACATAGAGTCAAGGTAATAATAATCAAAACACCTTATAAATCTTGGTGTCCTCACCTTTTAATTTTCATGCTAACTAGAACACAGAAGTCATGTTTACGATAATAAACGATTTAGAAAAGATGCTCATGGTTCATTTAGTATCGAAGGGAAGTGGGCATTACATCCCCCTCCCCTTGGATTTGACTTCCTCCTGGAAGTCAAGGAGGAAGAGATAGGGAAAATGCAAAAGAGATAGGATCGCACCCTTTGTGGAATTCATTTGCTTCAAACAAGTGTGGGTCTACAGAACTCGAGTTTGGTCCAATGTAATTTAACAAGAAGAAGTAAGATTACAAGGAATGAGTTCTAAATTTTCTTCAGGTAAGGTTACAAACATGAAATTCTGTAGAGTAACTCTACGCGCTCAACCAAGCTACAAAACATAGCATCACAACATGAAAAGGTCAGAGGAGTCTCAAGAATAACCACCAAGTACAATAACATTTGTACTCAAAGGTATCATAATTTGGGGATCACACGTGGTGAGGTTTAACAACAAGGAAAACACCAGAATTAGCAAAAACGTTTACAATTAAGAAAACTATTCATGGGAAGTACTCATATAACTCAAGAGGCACAATCAAATTTTCATGGTAATACTAAGGAAAACGTGACCATAAGGTTATTATAACTTTATTTTACATTCAAGATCGAACACAAAACACTGACCTGATTTAGAAATGTCAAACATTTAGATAATATTTCTACTAGAAACTAACATACCAATAAAAGAGGCACCACTCACTCTACATACACAATGGGATTTATTTATCTCAAATCCTTCTCAAGCTCAAATTAATCATGAGGAGAAACACATGCATAAGTCGTAACACCAAAGAGCACTCAGGTGAGCTAGAATAGAAGGATAGGCAACAAGAGGGGGGGGGGGGTCCAACTACAATCCAAAGTGCATCGTACCAAAAGCGAGCAACATCTTACAAAACAACTTGCACTTGTCACTTCTTCCCAAAGTTATGTCATATCCTTAACATATGTTGCCTTAAAATTACAATAACCTAGGTCACTAAGGATTAAATAAACACACAAGGAGGTTGCTTTTCTTAAAAGAAAATATAAGATCCAATCCTAGAAGGCCGCAGCTCACATTCGTCGAGCTACGAGGCAACAAGGGTACGACGACCCAAACTCCTACAGGGAAAAAAAAATTACATATGTCTACGATCAAGGGAGTAGTACTACACAACTAGAACACATAACCGTCAACAAGATGTTTCACAAATCTAGGTAGGAGACAAAACTAAAGGTTCAAATATACATTGCACTCAATACATAAATCTTACTGGTTTTATAAATTAACTTATTAAGTCCAAAGTTATAGTTTTGTTTGTTAAACACAATCCTTACAATTTTTCTTAATTAAAACTTCCTTTTATTATGATATCACAAGTTGTGTTATAAGGAGCGCCACTAAGGTGGCATGATATCTTGCCATTCCGAAAAGGTGGAAACAACATTTATTTTTACTCCTAGGGAAGGTAGATGGATAAAGTTCCTTTCTATTTTTCTACCTAGCTTATATTTCTTCTATAAATCTACTGGGGCTAAATCAAGGACCATTTTCCTTTTTCTATGTCCCAACTTATTTTTCAAGTTTCAAGGTCAAATCTTCTCAATTATCATTCTATAATAATTGGGTGAGTCATCTTACAGTTAAAGTTTTAATGGAAGGCAAAAGTCAAACAAATCACATTATTATTTTTATGGGAGAGAGATATGAATCAACACATCACATTATTAATTCTATAGGAACAAGAGACAATCAACATAGCAAACACATTTTTAATTTCCTTAAGAACTAAGAATTTCATAATTCAATATGTACCACGCCAATAATTCAAGGGTTTTTTTTTTTTTTTTTTTTTTTTCCAAAGGATTACAAGCATCATTAAACATTTCTAGTGGCCTCTACCAATCTCAAATGAACTTACAAGGAAGACTCCTTAAAGAGGCATATCTACTTTTACGAATTTATGAGGTTTAACAATGTTTGTTGTTTAGGCTCAAACATTTTACTTGCATAATAAGACAAGGAAATTTTTCAAATCAACACCTATAATTCCACAAGATACCACCAACCAAGAAACAAGATGACAATGCAAATCTTACTCCAAGGACTCCACATTCCCATTAGAGATCATCAATGTAAGAGGACAATCGACTAATCTATCCAACCACGGATTCTATGACCAAGGGTTATAGTTTTTTAAAAGAAGAAACACAATATAAACACCACCGAGATTAAAATATTAAGATCCATCAAACTAACATCTCTTAGAGTGAGAACAAAAAGACCCAACAACATCCATAAGTGTCTCCACGTAATCCATGACTAATAGGTCAATGAGAAAAAAAAAACAAGCACACTTAATTAATCACATTTCCCGGATGGGCTTACGTCTAATCATAATTACCAAAATACATACAATTCATCAGTCAAAACCTTCTATAAAGAAATAAGGAAACCATGATCCAGTTTAGCATGCCATCGATGGGATTTCACTACCAACCAAACATTTATCCACTTAAAATATACAATCAACCAAGAGTCAATCCGATCCTAACACAATCCATAAGCCCATAACTAAACACATCTACTCTGACGAGGATAAAACCTCTTACTAGGTTGTAAGAGGGTCACTGTCACCGCTATCAAGCTTCCAACTAGAATGCACTACACAACGAACTCTCCAGGATCCTAGACACACTCAAGGTTTCGTCTTTCTAGAACTGAGGCATAACTTAAAGCACCTAAGATGACATTCAAGGCTCCTACGGTGTACCCCCATACGACAAAATGTCACAATACAACCAGTGTAGAACCAGCTCAACAACATGCAGGAAGGAATCACGTAACGTTTAGCTAAGTAGCCAACAGATAAACGAGCTCTGAGTCACCAGTCAAATTAAAATCCAAGAAATATTGGCAATCGAGGAAAGTGGATAAGCATCCGCATTGCAAAGTCTGAAATCTCACAAAAATATAATTACTAAAAGAGCCTCAGAGCTTCTCAATCAAATCATAAAATTAAAACGCTGGTCCTTGATAAAATAAAACCAGTTTACAAATATATAAAATACAGGAAGTCAACATCACAATCACTTTGCAGCCCTTCATGGCTGCTAATAGGGGTACTATGCCTCGAGCTCTGCGTTTTAATAATGCATACGCTAAGCTGGATCAAAAACGACACCAAGGCCTAATATCCACTTACTCATACGGGGATTTAGTTTTCCATGGTGGCGACCAACAGTAACTCATCTAACAACTAAGAGAAAAAGGGAAGCTTTGGGTGACTAAACAACTTCTAATTTACTATGCCTGACCCCATAACACAACCACTAATGTTAAACTACAAGAATCGCAACTTAAAATTTATCATTCCAACAAGGAAGAATCTTACGGGTTTTATCACGTCATACAACTAAAGAAAAAGTTAGTATGCATCAACAACATATTTTTAAATGAAAAAAACAATTTCTTGTTACATCAGAATTTCATGACAGTATCCACTTAATTTTAACATTTTTTTGTTATCTAGGTTCGACAAAACGCCACTAGGCGAGTTCAGCAATTTGAAGAATTTTGTTACTTTATTATTATTTTAAATCACGGAGATTAACTTTTACTAACTGGTTTTCGGGTTTTGAAGTTGGCCCAGGGTCCAAGTGTTGAACAACCTCGCTCTGATACCAAAATGCAACGCCGCTATAATAGCCAACGCCACAATCACAACAACGACGCATCCATTGCGCGTAACCCAAAAAGTACAACTTTTTTTTTTTTGTGTGTGCTTTGCAATTTATTTACCTGCCCTTGACGGACATCACAGGGTTCATACATTACATTTGAGGTATTATATTTGTTTAACCCAAAAGGCATTTTATTAATTTAATCATAATTCATTTTGCAATTCAACCGAAACCATGATTCGAGTTGTTTTCACATGGCTCTAAGAGTTTAGTTTATAAGCATATATCGCCATCGAGGTTAATTAGATGGTCGGTTCTTATTCTAAAAGTAACATGTTAATTATCTATATCTTGATCAAAGCGCCTATCCAGGAGTGTTAGGTTGCGAAGAACAAAAGGGATACAAACAAGGTCATACCATGGTGTGCGCAAAAACTACTTTCTGTCATAAGTATGATCGCCAGGCACAATCTCACTTATGTCGAGCTCGTAAAAAAAAAAAACGGAGTCAAGGTGAGACCGACATCATACTTCATTCACGTCAACAAGGACACATTTAAGAAGCAAGCGGCCATACCAAGGATTTTCCACGTGGCCCATGCCACTACGTGCAAACACAAAATACGATTAGCTATACCGCCACCAAAGTTAAGTGTTTGTATCTATTGTCTTATCCAGAAAGATCAAGGGTTTTGTCCACATAATTTGTTATATAATATGCATGCAATATGATGGCAAAGACTTAGCTAAGTGCCACATATGAATGGACAATGATTAATAGGGTGCTGACCCTTGTTAACACTTTTCTTTGATTATTCCCAACATGACTCAACTCACGCACCATCCAAACTCGCACTCATAATGATTTGGAAGATTAGAACTTTGGGTTGATTGTTAAACAGTTCATGCTGACCCATCGACTACTATTTTGCTGCGTGGAGACACAAAAGAATTTTAGGTGGGAAAGAAAACTGATTGGGGTCGTTGGTTCAACCAACACCTGCAAAAATAAAAGGAAAACATTAAAAATCTGTCCCCCCCTTGCGTGCCGCTCCGGTCGCTTCAACATTTAATGATTAAGATATGCAAATCTCCTCCTCCAGGTCTGTTCTACCAACTGTTCAAATTTCCGGGCCGCGTGAAGGGAAACTGGCCGCGTATAGGAGAAGATACAGGTGAAACAGCACACGTTTTATACCTCCATCCATCCGCCCATGGCCGCGCATGCTACAGGGGTCGAAACTATAGTCACAGGCGCGTGGGACAGGGAAGGAGGTGGAAAATGGAGCTCGGCGCGAGAGAAGGTGCGTTACATCCACTTTCATTGGGTGCTGCATGGCGTGTGCGAGGCGAGCAGGCTGTTCAACAATGTGTGATCAGTTCAGTATTGAATGCATCCTCAATAAACAGACAACGGGTTTCTCCTTTCCAGGCACTGTAACAATCTAAACGTTCGCAGTGACAGACAGTGCTTTCAAGTATTTCAAGTTGTCTGTCAGGCGTATCTACTGAAACGTATCATCATTTTTTTTATATTAACAGTTATCCTCTTAGACACGATTTATGGGTGATTGACTGGTCTTGATTTTGAGACTAACTTCACACTTGTTTAGGCAGTTGCGAGACCTGCCATGTAGCTTGATATTCGTGAAGCTAAGACCACTTGCAGTGTCCTAATCTGTAAAAAAAAATATGTATAAACCATTTGTAAACTTTGCAACAATTTAAATATTCGCTGTGACAGCCAGCGCCTTGTGTATCAAGTTGTCTAACAGGCATATATGCTGTAACGTACCATCATTTCTTCTTATATTAGCAGTTATTCTCTTAGACACGATTTAAGGGTGATTGACTGGTCTTTATTTTGAGACTAACTTTACATTTGTTTGGGCAGTTTTGAGGCCTGCCATGCAGCTTGATATTTGTGAAGCTAAGACCACTCACAGTCTACTAATCTGTAAAAACAAAAAAAAACGTTTAAACAATATTGGTGGGCATTGCAACAATTTGATTATTCGCTGTGGCAGTCAGTGCTTTGTGCCTCAAGTTGTCCATCAGGCATATCTGCTGGTTTACATATTAATTAAACATGGGTAATGATTAAAACATTAGTTCCCTTTTAAATGAAAAGTGGTAATGAACTTATTAAGTATAGAATTTTGTATTAAAATCTCCTTCCACACAAATCAATAAATAGAGCAGGGGTATTAAAACACTAAGAGATTCGATTTCATTTTCTTATTTATTTGCAATGGATTTAACAATAAATTCATGGATGGATAAAACATAAAGGGGACTAGAACTTGAAATGCTTTTTGCAAATCGAATATTAAGGATGTTCTAATGGAGAACATTTGGAATACATTAAAACCATATTTTGACTTTAGTGGTGCTTCCTTCCTTTTGAAAAGATACATAATTGTGCCTTATTGTTATCAAGTTTTAAATGGATCAAACTCCTCTCTATATTGAGCCCATTGATAAAATTGTTTATAAAATATTTCCTTTTACACTATCATTCCACTATTAATACATCTCCTTGTGGGCAACAAAATGAGATCTAACATGTATAGTCTTTGTAATTTTCTTTCCATCCTCCCACAATAGAATTCAACAACATTCTCAATAAGCTTTAGAGCAAGAAATACTATCATGTTAAAGCAACGTTTCCTTCAAATCTTATTACAACATATTCTACTTCATGTGGAAACCGATTTACAATGATAGAAGCTAAGGAAAGCAAAACAATATTACATTTCTTTCTCCACTCAAGGTGGTTAATTACATGATGTTTTAGCATTGTCAACAACAAGATTCAAGTGCTTCAAAGTGTTCTTCACTCATGCTCCAAATTCCACGCATTTCCAATCACAACCAAGATAGGGGGAGAGGCAACACTCTCCTCCCAACCAAATCTCAATGGAGAAGAGAAGCAATCTCCTCCATTGACCCCCGAGCCCCAAACACAACACAATGAAGGATGGTCTCCAACTCAAGGCAACAATACTTGCTTCCACAATACAAGTTTCATTCACAACATTCAAGGTAAAGGAGAAAACAACAAGGAAACACAAATAACACAACACTTTGCACAAAAGGCTTTCATCCAAGCCAACAAGAGAAGGAACTATGGGAATATTTTCCTTATGCCTCCCAAATGAGATGAGATGCCCATCCAAAAACCCTCCACAATATCACACAAGCCCCTATGACTCTTATGCCTCCCTCAAGTACCCCTTTTTCCTCCCATACTCTTATGCCTCCCTCCTCTTATGGCTCCCTCAAAGACAAGGTAGAATGTAAAAATTCCTACCCAAGATGGGCATCCCTCTCAAACTCCCTCCACAATATCCTAATCTACTCTTTTGCCTCCCTCATGTGTATTCCCATAGACCTCTCCTATACCACACAAAAAGCATTCAATCCATCTTTCACAAAATACAACAACAACATGCATTTTCTTCAATTTTAAGCTCAAAGCAAAAACAAGAGAAAGCACAAGAGAGAAGTTTTCCTACCTCTCCATTGGAGAAGTCTAATCCAAGAAGCTTTTTCCAAGCTCCCTCCAAAGCAATCCAAGCATGCAAGTCCAAGCTCTTTTTTTTTCTTTCTCCCAAATCTCTCCTCTCCCAAAATAACAAAAGAACTTTTCACCCAAGAAAAATTCCAACCCCCTCCACAATAGAGGAAGTTTCAATAAATAGATAAAAGGAAGAGTGAGGGTGATGTGGCTCCTAGTTGGATGCCACATCACACATCCTCAAGACCACCTCCTTTTAGTCAACTCAAATCCCAAAACACCATAAATGGGTGGTTGGGTTGAATGACAACTCTCTTCCACAACCATCCCTTCCCATGTGCCTTAAGGCACAAAATAAATGCAAAATGAAGAAAAAGTGCACTCCAAGTCATATATCACTTCCCAAAACAATAAATAATCCCTTTTTGGGCTTCCCAACCCATAGATATGGTTGGTAAGGGGTTTTGGGAAGTGTGGGACAAGTTTAACTTGTCCCACAAGTCCCCCAAAATTGCCTTCAAACTCAAATTCGAGTTTTCAAGAGATTTGGAGTGGTCAACACTCAAGGTAAGCATTCAATACAAGAGACAACACATGGCTCAAGGAGCCAACCAACAAAATTTATTACACCCACTTGACTTCCCCAAATCTTAAAACTAAAAACAAGATATTAAAATTAATCTAAACATACTTAGCAAAAGTAATAAAAGAAGGACATCCCAAATGAAATCACCTATTAAAGTAAATAAAACAATTAAATAAAATTTTCAACCCCATGGTCACATTAGAACATTTCCCCCTCATGAAAATTTTCTCAACACATACAAGGACAAAGCTAACACAATACAATTTACAAGTTGCCTTGACGACCAATGTTGTAACCACCCCGACATTCTGTTGTGTTTGGTCCCCAATCCCCTTCATGGTTGTGATCATGCTGTGTTTCCTGCAAAATGCAAAATACCCTCTTCGGCCTTGCGGCCATGTCAAAATATCCAAAATAACCATATGCATGAAATTTATTAACATCTATACGTAATTCAAGCAATCATTATTTCTAGGTCTAAATCACAACATCAAAAATCATCTAGAAATACCCATAATTTATGTCTAATACCTCCGTACAGTAGTAACAGTTAGAACATCGAATACTGATTTAGGAATCAAGCATATAAATTTACTGCAGTAGTCACAACGTGTCGCAAGTATAACATGTATGTACTGTCTATACAATAAGTAAAATGAGTGTATCAATTTCCATCTAGAAATGTTTTCTTTTTATTACGATATTCAAGGTCTAGAGATCTAATAAGGAGTGACCAGAGCCTAAACAATACAACAATAGTAATGACATAACAATAAGTCTTTAACAAGATAACTATTTTAGATCATCATCATCATATCCTTAAAATTAACATCAAGGTCCACGATACGACATAGAGTCAAGGTAATAATAATCAAAACACCTTATAAATCTTGGTGTCCTCACCTTTTAATTTTCATGCTAACTAGAACACAGAAGTCATGTTTACGATAATAAACGATTTAGAAAAGATGCTCATGGTTCATTTAGTATCGAAGGGAAGTGGGCATTACAACTTCCTGCAGATTCTTATAATAATTCATCCTTGCTGACACCCAAAAGTGTACTGTGGAAGCCTTTGTTTAAGGATTTCTATCTTTGCAATTGGAATTACAACTGCGTTGGAGACTGGAGTTATTATTCTGTGTCATTGTCACTCAATACTGGAAATGGAACCACTACACCTACTTTTCCTGCACACTACTTAAAACATAGAAACTCCGATAAACGGAAAACAAGTCGGGCCTTGTTTCGTTTCTATCATGGGATATGAGTATTTCATGAGTATAACTCTATTTACTAATTTTACACTAAAACTCCGTGTATTATTTATATATTTTTTAAAACTAAAATTTTATTCCTTTTCCATTACTTAATGTGATACAATAATTTCTGTTAAAAGGGCTTTTGTAAAATAATTGGTTTTTGCATTTGAATTTTTCATTTTCTTGAAAAAAATGATTTGTTTGGTTTTAATATTTAGGATATTTATCTATGTTACACTTACTTTTACTGTGCTTATTTTAAATCATTAAGGAAAAGGAACATTTTTAGAGTATTTAAAGTTCATGTTTAAATTATTGGTATAAATTTTGTAAAATTGTAAATTTATATTATTTTTGTAAAATTATATAATTGTATAATTTAAAATAGAAACCATTTTGATTTGTGAGTGGTTACTAGGTGGTCTTTTTTAGAATAATTCGACATTTCTTTTTTGTAAATAAAGTGCTTATGACGTCTATGCAATCTTGTCGATGGTTGGAATGCAGAAATATTCAACAGTTTTCTAGAGTTAGCGGGTAGGTCATTGTTGGATATACACATGCGATCCAAGTATTTTCATCATTTATTCTTAGGGATTCAATAATTTTATTATGATATTTTTATATTAAACATAGAATTTGGTATTCGTTTTATTGTTGTGAAGAAATATGAAAAAATTGTAATGAAATATTTAGTTGACATATACCAAAAATGCCAAATAAAACTCTAAATTTATATCTATGAACATTTTAAAAATAAATATAGTTAAAACATTTATACTTATATTAAATAAATTTAAACCCATAATCAGACTTGGAATTTCATATTCTTTCTGTCTGTGAAATCAAAATTCGCTAATGGCTTAGCTCTTTCGTGTAACTGTAAATTGCAGTAATTTTCATTAATATATCTGTAATCTATTCGCATGCATAAAAAATAGGTAATAAATTTTTATATAAAGAAATTTTAATAAAAATTAAAGTGTTGTGAATCTTCAATTGATATGGTAAGAATAGTAATAGCATCGTAAAAGTGCATATAAATATAACTTCACTCAATCATTTTCGACACCTGTCTTACAGCTCTTTTCCATAAAACGATTGACAACTATTGTATTTGATAGTTTACAACTATCAATTATTTAATAATAATAATAATTAGAAAATAATTAAATAGTTCAAAGACCAAACGAGAGATAAATACTTCCATAAAATAATATACGGGAGAAAAACGGTTTAACCGTTTCTCTATTTATTTCGTGAGGAAAATAGATTTACCTACAACTGCAAATTTCCTCTCTCTCTCTGACACATCAAACCCTCCTCTCTTCCACTTTCTCACCCTAAAAATCTTCCAAATACCTTTGTGTGTATCATTCGTGGCCCTCGCTAAAGCATTCGGATTTTTTTGCAACCGGCAGCGTCGTTCAATGAGTAAAATATTATATGCTGATTGCTTTAATTTTCCTGCTTTTGTATTTTTTACAATGTGTCGGGCTGCTAATTTGTTTATTCTTTGAAATTTCAAAGAACAGAGGAAGAGCTAATGGTGAATATTTTTACAAATGATGTGACGGCTGTCTGGGCTTCATTTCAAGCCTTGAATCTCAATAAATACCATGTTCTTGAGCATCCACATCATCCTCCAAATAATACTGCGCTCACCAAAAGTTCCTTTTCGTTGTGAGTAATATAGATTAATGTGCCTGCTTTAATATTTTGAACAAAACTTTTTTCTTATTTATGTTTGCTCTTCAATTTATAAGAAAGGTGGATAGAGAGAATCTTTATAATGTATTTCAAAAATGATTTTCTCAATTTTCTAGGACAGAAAAAATGTCTAGAACCCTTTTATTAATGTTTGCTTAATATATATATTGCATGGTTTCTCTAGTGCATATTTTTACTCCCGATATTCTCTCTCAAACTTTCATTTTTATATATTTATTTCATGTCATCCATGTTGTTTTGCAAATTTTTGAAATAGTTATTTGGATTTTATTTTTAAGTTTCAAACATGTGAAAATGAAGTTCATAAGTGAAATTATAAAAAATGTTAGTTATAATATTATAATAAATAATTGTTTAAAATTAGTTATGTTTGGTAAGGATCATTATTTTAATGTAAATTATACTCATTTTTTAATCTTTAATGCAATTTGATTGGAAATATTTTTGTTTGTTGAAAATAAGCTTTGGTTTTAAGATCGACTCATAAGACAAATCCGAGTATCATTCTTAATGTATCTTATTATAACTAGGTCTTCATTGAAGGGGAGAAAAAACATAGCAATCGATTTTATGTTAGAATTTCAGTTCATGTCAATTTCTGATGAAGTAAATTGAATGGGATAAGAATTTTGTAAATAATTTTTATATTCTTTCTAAACCTAACATGGTTATAGACTATATAACTTAATTAAATATTTATTTGAATAACTATTAAAAGAAAATTATTTTCACTTATATTTTATTCATTATTAATAAAATTTACTAGAAATGTATAAGTTATTTTATATCTTCATATCATGTAAAAGAAAAGAAATTATGTGCTTGTGTAGATATGATTGTAATATCGTTAATGCTCATCTCTCTAGAAATTTAGAATCTTATAAAGTTTAGAACCGTTTTGAAATTGATAAATTATTTCATCGACTTAACAATTACCACCAATGACGAAATAACTTACTAGAAATTCTAGAAATATGGTATACAAACAATCAAACTCATCTGTACCACCTTTATCATTAGAAGACACATGTAATGTTGATGATTTTAGGCCGAGTATAACTTCACTCAATCATTTTCGACACCTGTTCTGCAGCTCTTTGCCATAAATTGGAATGACAAATGGACAACATAATAAAATTAATAGAATTAATACTTTTGCTATTAAAATAAATTTTGAAAATATTAAAATTAAAATTAAATACCTATACAACATATTATAATATATCTTAACATATTAAAAAAATGATTGAACCATTTTGTATGCAGGATAAATTAGGTTTTGCAGGGTTTAGTGACATATCTAACAGTGGGAGGGGGCCAAATCCTATGCGGGTTTTGTCTTCCTCTTAGTTAAAGTCATCTGCACATAGACTGGGAAGCTAGAAGATCACGAAGCTTGAGCAAGACAACCACAGTGATAGGTCTTTCTATGAATCTTCCAAATGTTTGTATTACCAAATTTTTTATTGGCTGGAATACCTGATAAGATATTTATGCTTGATATTATAAGATTTCTAATATGATTGACCATTAAAAATATTAGGTGTAGATTTCTTTGGTACCGAGCTATGAGGAGAGGAATTTTACGGAATAGAGTTGGTGCCCTATTTTTAATGTCTTTTTATGCTTATAGTACCATAGATACTTTCTGTGTTTCTAGAGATAACTTAAAATACTTACTCTATTTTGATAGTTCACTTTTGGAGATATAATATTGTTATCTCTTAATAAATTCTTTCACTTAATATTTTATCAGAATTTATTTTACATTTTGAAATTATTAAATCATTTTATTGTTGCAGTTTCCTTTTCTTTGAACTGATTCGATTTGGATGAATTTCGTAGGCCTGGGATTATTTAGATTTCGGTGGAGTTATCTGGAGATAATAATCCATGCAGATCACAAGCTCATAGCTGGTTATAGCCTAATATATCAACAATGTAATATGTTATTCTCACTTAAATTTTAGGACTGTCAGACATCTCTGATCTGCTCCGCTTAAGTGGCAAGTAGTGCATCTCTTTCTTTTCTTATTTTATTTTGTAAATTCTATGGTATATTTTATTTTAATTTTTTTTTTGGTAATTGTGGTTATCTTGAAACTATTTTTTGTTTATTTAATATAAGCAACAAACTATTTAACAAGTTTGAAGATGGTGTAAATCATTGTATTTTTATAAATGATACAATAATTTGAACATCTGATGTATTTAGTAATTATCATATGATAAAATGGTAGCTGTGTATTTTTTTCATTAAAATTGGATTAAAAATGCACTTTATATTATTTTTTTTGCAAGTGGTCAATTTGTTAACACTGATTCCTTATAAATCAATTTTTCGTGGTTGTTGCAGCTTTGATGTGGGAAAAATGAAGACGCAGTAGTCAATCTAACGTCCCCATTCCTCCTGAGACTCCTATACATGGATGGTATGCATTAGAGACATTTAGTGTGAGGAAGAATTTTGTAGAAAACAATTTGTTGTTCATGTTCTTCATCATAGAAGACCGAATTTGAGTCGCGATGAGACAAATGGAAGAGCTCTATAAAAGGTTTAAAGTCCATGATATGAGGACTATTTTTCTTTCTTCGTTTAGGACAAAGAAAACACATTCTAGAGGATTTGGCCTTATCTACGACACTGTGGAGGATGCAATTAGATTTGAACCCGGAAGTAAACTGATGAAGAATGAAATTGAAGTCTCGAATCTGAGAGCTAAGAAATATTTCCCGAATAGGGCTAAAAAAATAAGGGGGTTAAGAAATTTGGGGATTCAAAATGAATATATGGCAGTTGAACTTGTTTTGATGAAAAAATTAGTATTTTAAGTTTTAAAACAGGTTTTGCGGGATGGCATTATGTTTATTTTCTTATATGACATAGTGAAAAATAATTTCAATATTGCTGACACAATAAAATTTGAAACTATTAATGGTCTGTTTAAATGTCCTTTCTTGTATCTAGAACACTTGAAAGTTTTAATACTTGTTAGTGGAGTTGAAAATTAGTCATGTTCTATTTATGTCTTTTCTTTTTTAGTAGTTTATATTCTTCTACAATCCTAGAAAACTTTATTCTAAGTTTATCTATAGCTAAGGCTTGGTGCTCATGGAAAACATTGTCGTGGACTTGATTTTTTGCAATCATGGAGATTTTTAGTGTCAGTTTAGCTATATTTGTAAATATTTAATTATATTTGAACGATAATATGATGAATAGTAAGTGTAATGATTATCTTATTTTGATTTCATAATATTATCATGATGAATACACCATAGAAAGTAGTTCAAAAACTTAATAAGTCATGGAATATTTTGAACCATAAACACCACCTTAAATAATAGTGGATCGGTGTGAGTAACAATGAAATATAAAGCATATTATAAGCTAATTTCCTCGAATATTTGATAAAAACCTTAACCTATTGACGATGACAATGATGATAAGAATGAAAAATTGATGACAATTGTGATGATGATAACATGATGACTAAATATAAGATGACAGGGATGATGAGGAAAATTGTGACGATGATGAAGACCAGGAAAGCCATTAGAATGCTGAGGCATGAGGTATAATAAATGATGATCATGATTATTGATGGGATGATAATTATGATGATGATGATGATGATGTTAATGATGATGAGAAAAACACTGAATAAATGATGATGATGATGATGAAACATTAACACCAAACATAACTCTAAAAGTGATGAAAACATTGCTATGGAGAAATGCACCACCATAAATGCAACCATTGATAGTGTTGATGGTGGTGGTGGTGGTGGTCGAGGTGTTGGGTTTGAGGATGTTGGTGATGATAAAGATGAGAATAATGATGATAAAAAAGATTATCATTTTTATTGGCGATGATTATTAACGATGATGAACAATGTTGGATGGATAATTTATAAGATGAATGATGATGTTGACAATGATAAAAATGATACTAATAAAGATGATCATCATAAATAAGACTAAAAATACCATGAAAATGTTGAGAATGACAATGAAGATAACATTATGGTGTTGGTGTTGATGCTTGTGGTGGGGGTGGTGATAGTAATGATGATAAAAATTATGATCATGATTATCATAGATGTTAATTAATGATTACGACAATGATGTTAATGATGATGAAGACGAAAATGAAACTGAAGTTCATAAGTGAAATTATAAGACATTTTAACTAAAATTTGAACACATTTTTATTGAAAAAAAGTAATAAATTGTAGGTGACTTTTACTAAAGTTTTACACTTTAAACGTAGTTTATTGAATAACAGTTTGTGAGTACTTTAAATTAACAAAATAATAGAATAAAGTAATAAAATTAATAAGATATTAAATAAAATAATAGAATTAATAAAATAATAGAATTAATAAGATAATTAAAATAAATTTTAAAATATTAAAATAAAAATTAAATAAATACAACATATTATTTAAAATCTCGTAAATAATATATAACATATTAAAAAAAGGTTGAACCGTTTTGCAGCAGGATAACTCGGTTTTGAGTACCGTTTTTTGCAAAAGTTCTTTTTTTTACGTGCTCTTTCCATTGGAAATATTTATTTCGAGAATCACACTATAATTATAAAGTGGCATATTGTAACACGCACTCATTAAAAAGTGCCAAAATCTGGGGGCGGTTCTTGTTGCATTGCTTGGGGATCTTGTTGCATTGCTTGGTTCTTACATTTAATTTGGTGATTTTTTGAGGATGGCATCTACTTTTGCATTAGATCATGTTGAGACATTAACAACACTTAAATACCACACATGGAAACCAAGAATGGAAAAAATAATTAAGTGGAAGGGATTATGGGCTGTAATTTCTAAAGAAAAACCAGTTTTCACTAGAGAATATGAGACATTTTAGTACCAGTACAAATTTGATGAGTGTATGGGTTTGATAGGACCTTATGTAAGTGAGAGTATTTTATTTCATTTGGAAAAGTGTGACTCTCCTTTCAAAATATGGGAGAAATTGTAGGATTTATTTGGTAAGGTGGATCATATAAGAGCCATACAACTTGAAATTGAGATCACCTCTCTTAATCCTGAATATTTTCCAACAATTATAGACTATCTTACCAACTTCAAGCATTTTTTGACATAGTTGAAGGGGAGTGGAAGAGATAAGAAAGATGAAGAGTGTGTTTTCTTGATTCTATCCAAGTTGAGAGGACCATTCCAAATTTTTGCTTCTACATTTTTCTCTAGCGTGGATGCCTTAGGTGACACCTTCAAAATGCCTAACTTAGAAACATTTTGTGAAAGACTTACTAGGGAAGAATCCAAATTATCTCACCTTGAGTCTTCCACCTCTCAAAAGGAATTAGTTACATCTAATCCTAAGGGCAAGGGAAAACTAAACAGTAAAACCAAATCCACACCTTCTCCATCTCAAAATGCTCCTAAACCCAAAGAAAACAACTCAAAACCCAAGGAGTCTTCTAAATAGAAGAATAAGTCTAGCCGTTCATGCTCTTTTTGTGGGCGTAGTAATCATGAAGAAAATAGGTGTTATAAGCAAATACAAGCCTTAGAGGATGCAGTCAAGAAACACAAAATTTCTATCTCCACTCCACCTCCTTCTAATCAGCATGGAAAAGAACTTAATGTTGTTAGAAGATCTCAGTCACCACTTACAGAAAATTAGGTTATAGATTCTAGTGCTTCTCATCACAGGACTTCTTCCAAGGAGTCTTTTGTTTCTCTAGGTTTGAGTTGTACTTCCGAAATTGAGGTTGGAGGTTCTTCATTTCTTTCTGTTGAGTGAAAAGGTGATGTAAAACTTGATGGTGGTAATACCTAAGATGCACTATATTTTCCTAACATAACTAGAAATTTTTTTCTGTATATCAAATTTGTCATTCTGGTCAAGGGAAAAAAGTGACTTTTACACCACATGGGGTAGAAGTAAGAACTTTGTTAGAGCCTTCTTCACTTGTTGCTCAGGGTATTGTTGATCATAGTTCAAGACTATATCACTTTGAGGGTTTTGATGACACTTCTTCTAAAGGGACATGATTGGTTTCTCATTCAGATTCGGAGAGTAAGCTTTGGCATGAAATATTTGGACATCTCAATTACAGATATTTGAAGGAGTTGAGCACTCATGGTCTGGTAGATGGTCTTCCTAGAGTTTCTTATCTTGAGGGAGTTTGTCATGGTTGTGCATTAGGGAAACAACACCAAGATCCTTTTCCTAAGAATTTGTCTAAGAGAGCTTCTTCACCACTTGAGCTTGTGTATAGTGACTTGATGGTTTTTTCTACCCCATCTTTCAATGGAGCTAAGTATGCACTTACATTTATTGATAATTTCTCGAGGCGTACTTAGGTTTATTTTCTCAAGTAAAAAATTGATGTTTTTCACACTTCAAAGTCTTTAAGGCTTTGGTTGAGAAACAATTTTTCTAGTAGCATAAAGAACCTTGACATTAATAATGGGGGAAGTACTTCATAAATGAGTTTTTTGAATTTTTGGAAACTCAAGGCATTATTCACCAGCATTCTGTTCTTCATACTCCACAACATAATGGATTAGCAGAAAGGAAGAACTGAACTTTGAAGGAAATGGCTAACTGTATGATGCATTCTAGAGATATAAATCCTATCTATTGAGAAAAAGTAGTTAATTGTGCTAACTATATTCAGAATTACATACCACACAGAGCACTTGAGAATTTGACTCTAGAGGCAGCTTGGTCCAACACTAGGCCAGATGTCTCATTTTTTTGAGTCCTTGGGAGCCATGTTTGGCCCTTTGTGACAAAGAAGAAAAGGAAAGCTTTGGATAAGAAGAGTAAACCCTTGATCTTTGTAGGGTATTGTGAGGACATGAGAGCTTATCATCTTTTAGATCCTTATACACATGATGTTCTTTTTCGAACACATGTTCAGTTTGATGAGTGTTTCACTCCTCATGATTCTTCATCTTCTTCCATTCCTTCTTCTTCTTCATCTCATCTTGAGGATCTTTTCTTTGAGGATATTGATGAGGAGGTTATCAATGTCATTGAGGATCCTATTCCCACTGATGTTGTCATTATGCCTAAGTGGGCTCGTACTATAGTTTCTTAGGTAGCACCTTTCATAGAGGATCTTCTACCCACTTGGCATCATCATGCACATTCTATAGGTTCTGGAACTTTGTGTCAAGTAGTTTCTGAGGATCTACAGTATTTTTCAAATGCTCATGGGATACCGGAGTGGGATGATACGATGGCAGCTAAGTATTCTTCTTTGATGAAGAATCGTACATGGAATTTGGTATATCTTCCTAAAGGAAGAAATATGGTTAGGTGTAAGTGGGTATACCGAACCAAATATGCCACTGATGGGTCCATTGACAAGTATAAGGCTCATGTTGTTGTAAAGGGTTTTTCACAAGTCAAAGGTATTGATTACTCTGAGACTTTTACACCCATTGCCAAGATGGATTTTTTACTACTTGTACTTGTTATTGCTACATCATAAGGGTGGCCCATATACCAGATGGACACGAAGAGTGCCTTCTTACATGTAGATCTACAAGAGGAAATATATATGGAGTAGCCAGCTGGATTTGTTCAGGATTCTTCTCTTGTTTGTAGGCTCCGAAGGTCTCTCTACGGTCTCAAAAAATCCCCTCGGGCTTGGTATAAGAAGATGGATTATTTTCTTCTATCTACTGGTTTTGTTCATTGCCATTCCGATCATACAGTGTATCTCCAGCATGTTGGTGAGGATATTGTGATACTTGTTTTATATGTTGATGATCTGTTACTTACTGGTAGCTCTTCTTCCCACATTCAGAGTATTCAGAGGGCTCTTTCTACACAGTTTGACATGACAGATCTTGGGCTATTGCATTATTTCCTTGGTTTGAAGATTTCTTAGAAAGATTCAAGGATTCATTTGAGTAAGCAAAAGTACACCCATGATATTCTTAGGCACTTTGATATGGCTGATTGTAAGCCAAGTCCATCTCCTTTTCAGTCTGGAGTTACTCTAACATCCACATGTACCACTCCACTTTGTAATCCTACGTTGTACAGGAAATTGGCTGGGAGTCTCATGTACTTGACCCATAATCACCCTGATATTTCATTTGTAGTAGGGATTGTATCTCGGTTTTCAAATTCTCCTCATAGTAGTCATTAGCAGGCCGGTAAAAGTATTTTACGCTATTTGCATGGCACTTCCCACTTTGGCCTACACTACACTAAGGGCTCTACTCAGTTGGTTGGGTATACAGATTCAGATTAGGTGGGTTTTATTAATGACATACATTTCACTTCTGGCTATCTTTTCTATCTTGGTTCTTCTCTAGTTGCTTGGGCATGTAAAAAGAAACAGGCTATTGCACTTTCATATTCAGAGGCAGAGTACAAGGAAGTAGTTATAGTGAGTCAGTAGATTCTTTGGCTTCGTCAGTTATTGACAGAGTTTGGATTCCCATAGGATTCACTGACTGTACTTTGGTGTGACAACCACAGTGTAATTCACATTTCTCACAACCTAGTTGAGCACCAGCGGACCAATCATATTGAGATACACATCCACTTCATTAGGTAGCACATTCAAGATGGAGTTCTTTGCTTGGAGTACCTTCCGAATCAGCAGCAGGTTTCAGACATCTTTACGAATCCTTTTGCATCACCTTTCTACCTTGAGTTGGGTGGAATGCTCGGGGTTTCAGAAGTTGTTCTTGGGGTTTTTTTTGTGAGAAAATCTTCCTTCTTCTTATTCTTTCTCTTTCCTTATACTAGGATTCTTTTGTTCTTTTGGTTCGAGATTTCTTCATGGATATATTGTACATGAGTACCTCATCAGGCCTAGTTATCGAGACTCATACAGTGGACATGCCACTGCTATTTTGGCCCCTAGCTTCACTTGAGGGGGGGTGTTAGAGTAGGTATTTACCTTGTTTGTATTTATCCTCACCCACTTATGTGTGTGGATATTTCTTTTTATTTATTTAGATATTAGGAGATATTATCTAGTTTTTAGGTATAGTTCTTTCCTAGATCTATGGTATTGACTAGATCCTTGATGTCTAGTTATCTCATTAATCTATGGATTTGACTAATTCTTTGATGACTATTTCTTTCCCTGATTTATGGCTTGATCTACGACCTTGACTGGTTCTTAGATTTTTATTCCTTGCGTATATAAGCAAGGCCTATTCTCATTGGATTTCATGGAGTTCAATAATAATATATGATATTGTTGCTCATTTGCTTACAAAGGTTTATGTAAAGTTATTCTGGTGAATTAATTTCATCTTATTGATTGTGATGCTTGATTAGCATTTATGTTCTTGGCTTGGCATGATCTGGTTATCGTTCCTTTTAGTGGTTTTATTTCATGGACAAATATATCACTTTAAATTTATCTTTCAAATATATATATATATATATATATATATATATTATATATAATTTAATATAGGTAACACACTATTTAATAAGTTTTTAGATGGTTTAAATTGTTGTAATTTTATAAATGATACAATAATTTGAACATATGATGTATTTATTAATTATCATATGATAAAATGGTATTCATGTATTTTTTTCATTAAAATTGGATAAAAATTGACTTAGTGATCAATTTTTTGACACCCTCCTTATAAATAATTTTTTGCATTGTTGTGGCTTTTTGTTGGTAGAATGAAGACACGGAGTCAATATAACATCCTCATTCCTCTTAAGACTCCTACATGGATGGTATGCATTAGAGACATTTAGTGTGAGGAAGAATTTTGTAGAAAATATATTTTCTTATGTTCTTCATCATAGAAGACCAAATTTGAGTCACGACAAGATAAATGAAGATCTCTATAAAAGGTTTAAAGTTCGTGATAAGAGGACTATTTTCCTTTCTTTGTTTAGGAAAAAGAAAACACGTTCTAGAGGATTTGGCCTTCTCCATGACACTGGAGAGGATGCAATCAAATTTTAACCCATAAGTAAACTGATGAAGAATGCAATTGAAGTCTTGAATTTGAGAGCTAAAAAGGATTTCTCGAATAGGGCTAAAAAATAAAGGGGGTTAAGAAATTTGGGGATTCAAAATGAAAATATGGTAGTTGAACTTGTTTTGATGAAAACTTTAGTATTTTAATTTTTAAAACAGGTTTTGTGGATGACATTATATTTATTTTCTTATATGAACAAAGAAAATGATTTCAATATTGTTGACACAGTAAAATTTGAAACTATTAGTGTTATGTTTAGATGCCCTTTCTTGTATCCAAAAAAATTGAAACTTTTAATGCTAGTGGAGTTGAAAAATAGTCATGTTGTGTTTAGATGTATTTTCTTTTATGGTAGTTTTTATTCTTCTACAATCCTAGAAAAATTTATTAGAAGTTTATCTATAGATAAGTCTTGGTGTTCGTGGAAAACATTGTTGCACATGGAATTGATTTTTTGCAATCATAGATATTTTTATTCTCAGTTTAGCTATATTTCTAAATATTTAATTATATTTAAATGATAATATGATGAATAGTAAGTGTAAATTATCTCATTTTGATTTCATACATTATATTATCATAATGAATACGCCATATAATTTAGCTCAACAACTTAATCACTCATAGGATATTTTGAACCATAAACACCACCTTAAATAATAGTGGATCTGTGTGAGAAGGATGAAAGATAAAGCATATTATAAGCTAATTTCCCTGAATACTTGATAAAAAACTTTAACCTATTGATGATGACGATGGCGATTGATAATGATGAAAACAATGATGATGATGATGATGGTGATGATAAGAATGAAACATTTATGAAAATTGTGACGATGATAACAATGAAAATGAAGATGACATGAATGATAAGGAAAATGGTGACGATGATAACAATGAAAATGAAGATGACATGAATGATAAGGAAAATGGTGACGATGATGAAAATGATGATGATGAAGACCATGAAAACCAATAATAATGATGATCATGAATATTGAAGATGATAAATAATGATGATTACCATGATGTTAATGATGAAGAGGAAAACACTATAGATGATGATGAGTATGAAACATTAACACCGAACACAACTCTAAAAGTGATGAGATGTTTCTAAGGAGAAATACACCACCATGAACATAACCATTGATAGTGATTATGTAGTGGTGGTGGTGGGTGAGGTGTTTGTTTTGAGGATGCTGGTGATTATAAAGATGAGGATAATGATGATAAAAATGATGATCATTTTTAAAGGCGATGATTATTAATGATGATGACAATGATGTTAATGATGATGATGACGATAATAGAGATGGTGATGTTTGACATGATGGAGATGATGATGAGGATGAAGACAACGGTAATTTGATTATGATGATGATGATGCTGACAATTATAAGATGAGGATGATGCTGATATAAAAATGACGCTGATAAAGACGATGATCATAACTAAGAATAAAATGACCATGAAAATGTTGAGAATGACAATGAAGATAACATTTTGGTGTTGGTGGTAATGCTTTTGGTGAGGGTGGTGATAATAATGATGATAAAAATGATGATCATGATTATCAACGACGTTAATTAATGATTACAACAATGATGTTAATTATGATGAAGACAAAAATGAAAATGAAGTTCATAAGTGAAATTATAACATGTTTTAATTAAAATTTGAACACATTTCTATTGAAAATAAGTAATAAATTGTACGTGTTTTTTATTAAAGTTTTCGACCTTAAACATAGTTTATTCAATAACAAGTTTTGAGTACTTTAAAATAAGAAAATAATAGAATAACATAATAAAATAATAGAATTAATAAGATATTAAAATAAAATAAATTAGATGACAAATGGAAAATTAATAAAATAATAGAATTAATAAGACAATTAAAATAAATTTTAAAATATTAAAATTAAAATTATATAATTACAACATATTATTGAAAATCACGTAAATAATATATAACATATTAAATAAAATGGTTGAACCATTTTACAGAAGGATAAATTAAGTTTTACAAGGTTTAGTGACATATCTAACTGTTGCAGGGGGCTGAATCCTATGCAGGTTTTGTCTTTACTTAGTTAAATTCATTTACACGTAAACTTAAGCTAGAAGATTAGGAAGGAGAAAGAAAACCATAGTGCCAAGTCTCTCTATAATTTCCATGTTTGTATTACCCATTTTTTTATTGGTTGGAATCCCTGACAGTCATATTAAACACAATTTCTTGTTTAAAATGGAATTTCCTATGTTTCCCGAAATAGATTCCTATATAAAAACACAATACCTATCCAAAAGGTGAGAGTGGGCGATATTTACATAAAACTTTTAATAATTTTAAATATTGAAGATTTGCAAGCTAAAATATGTTTGCATTAGCAGCCAATCATCCCCAATGTAGTGGCACTGAATTTGGGAATTTAGGTGTCCTTTCTATCTTCCATACTACACAGAGATTGAGTTTGTTGAAAATAAATGAATAAATTTGATATGAGGCTACTCCCAAATTAATTACGAACAAATGTGAAGAGATTTATAACTTTTAAGAATTGTGCTTAACAAATATATAAATTTTAATATTACTTGAAATTAAAAATATGACTGGATGGTGTAGATAATCGTATTGAGTAAAAAGTTGAAAGTTATGAAGATTATGAAATGGGTGGTTTAAGAAAGAAAGAAATATTAATGTTAAACTTTGGGAAATAAGAAAAATATTTATTTGCAATAATATATTATTGATTAATGGTGTTTGGAAATTATTTGTGATGTAGATTGTTATAAGCTAAACATAAAGGTGTCTATTATCTATAATTAGATTTTAGACATGTTTCATGTATTACATAATTTTAGATGGTGTGAATAATTCGTAATGTTAATTTTAATATTTATCAATCGTGGAAAATGATTTGGATCTCGCGATTATTTTTTAGGTGTTTTTTATCTACAAATTAAAATTTTATGATGTGGATAGTTCATGTGGTTAATTGTAATTTACAACAATAAATGATGATAATATTAAATCACTTAAATTTTAAAATGTGTTTTTTTCCACATTGTACAACACATATAAGATAATTTTTTAAATTTAAAAGATGCTATGAATATTTCATAGAATCATTAAATGGTCACATTTATGGTAGTGGTTTTATTTCATGGACAAATATATCACTTTTTAGTTTATCTTTCAAATATATATTTTTTGTTTATTTAATATAAGTAACACACTATTTAGTAAGTTTGAAGATGGTGTAAATTGTTGTAATTTTATAAATGATACAATAATTTGAACATATTATGTATTTATTAATTATCATATGATAAAATGGTAGCCCTGTATTTTGTTCATTAAAATTGGATAAAAATGCACATAGTGGTCAATTTGTTGACACTTTGCTTATAAATCAGTTTTTGGGTTGTTGCAGGTTTATGTTGGTAGATTGATGACATGGAGTCAATCCAACATCCCCATTCCTCTTGAGACTCCTACATGGATGGTATGCATTAGAGACATTCAGTGCAAAGAAGAATTTTGTAGAAAACAATTTGTTGTTCATGTTCTTCATCATAGAAGACCGAATTTGAGTTGCGATGAGATAAAGGAATAGCTCTATAAAAGGTTTAAATTTCGTGATATGAGGAATACTTTCTTTTCTTTGTTTAGGACAAAGAAAACACGTTCTAGAGGATTTGGCCTTATCTATGACACTGTGGAGGATGAAATCAGATTTGAACCTAGAAGTAAACTGATGGAGAATGGAATTGAAGTCCCAAATCCGAGAGCTAAAAATGATTACTTGAATAGGGATAAAAAATAAGGGGGGTTAAGAAATTTGGGGATTCAAAATGAATATATGGCAGTTGAACTTGTTTTGATGAAAACTTTAGTATTTTAATTTTTAAAATAGGTTTTACAAGATGACATTATATTTATTTTCTTATACGAACAATGTAAAATGATTTCAATATTGTTGAGGTAGTAAAATTTAAAACTATTAATGTTATGTTTAGATGTCCTTTCTTGTATCCAAAAAACTTGAAAGTTTTATGCTAGTGGAGTTGAAAAATAGTCATGTTTTGTTTAGATGTCTTTTCTTTTTTAGTAGTTTGTATTCTTATACAATCATAGAAAACTTTATTATAAGTTTATATATAGATAATTCTTGGTGCTTGTGGAAAACATTGTCCCGGAATTGAGTTTTTGCAATCCCTGATATTTTTATTCTCAGTTTTGCTATATTTGTAAATATTTAATTATATTTAAATGATAATATGATGAATAGTAAGTGTAATGATTATCTCGTAATGATTTCATACATTATATATTATGATAATGAATACGACATAGAAATTATTTCAACAACTTAATCACTCATAGGATATTTTGAAACATAAACACCACCTTAAATAATAGTGGATCTGTGTGAGAAATGATGAAAGATAAAGCATATTATATGCTAATTTCCCTGAGTACTTGATAAAAAACCTTAACCTATTGATGATGACGATGACGATTGACAATGATGAAAACAATGATGATGATGATGATGATGATAAGAATAAAACATTATGACAATTGTGACGATGATAACATTGAAAATGAAGATGACAAGGATGATGAGGAAAATGGTGATGATGATGACAATGATGCATGATGATAATGACCATGAAAACCATGAAAACCATTAATAATGATGAGGATAATGATGATAATAATGATGATCATGATTATTGAGGATGATAATTAATGATGATGATAATGATGAGGAAAATGATGAGGATAATGATGATGATGATGATGATGATGATGAAACATAACACCGAACAAAACTCTAAAAGTGATGAAGACATTGCTAAGGTGAAATGTACCACCATGAACACAACCATTGATAGTGTTGATGGTGGTGGTGGTGGTTGAGGTGTTTGTTTTAAGGATGCTGGTGATATAAAGATGATGATGATAATGATGATCATTTTTATTGGCGATGATTATTAACGATGATGACAATGATGTTAATGATGATGATGACGATAATAGAGATGGTGATGATTTCCATGATGGCGATGACGATTAGGATAATGATAACAAGGATTCCGATTATAATGATGACGAGGGTGGTAATTTATAAGATGAGGATGATGGCGAAAATGATAAAAATGATGTTGATAAAGATTATGATCATAACTAAGACTAAAAAGACCATGAAAATGTTGAGAATGACAATGAAGATAACATTGTGGTGTTGGTGGTGATGCTTGTGGTGAGGGTGGTGATAATAATGATGATAAAAATCATGATTATCGACGATGTTAATTAATGATTATGAAAATGATGTTAATGATGATGAAGATTAAAATATAGATGATGATGATGATGATCACAATGATTATGATGACGATGAGGATGATGATTTGTATGACAATGATGTTGATGATTATAACAATGATGATGATGATAGGGATGGTGATTATGATTATTATAATGATGATGATAACAACTACAGCCAAAATGACCATGAAAATTATCATGAGGATAAAGTTGATTGACAATGAAAAAGATGATGATCAATATGATTGATGAAAGATGATGATGATTATCATGAAAATGAACACTAATGAACTACATGATGGGGATCCTTATCATTAATAATATGAGTCTTAAGTAACCAAACTGGTAGGTTTGCATCGAGTTCATTCATGTGTAAACTAGAATGACCGTGACCAATAAGATGGTGATCATGATGATGATGATGATGATGCTAACTATGATAATTATTATATTAATCATGACAATGATGAACAATGAATATGATGACGATGAAAATGAAAATGATGTTGAAGACAACATGGTGATTATGACGAATAGGATGAGGATAACAATGAAGATGATGCCAATTAAGATAAAAATAACCATGATGATAATGACAACATTTATGATGATGATATTACCATTACTGTTAAAATTTTTATCATGGTGATATGGTAAGAATAGTAATTTCCATAATTATAATAACAACATTGATATTAATACCAATAATAGTAATTAATAATAATATATTATTATGATGATAATGATAATGATAATGATGATGACAATGATAACCGATGGTGGTTATGATAATGATGACAACAATGCTCAATGATGGTGGTGATGCTAATGATGATGACAATGATCGACGATGGTGGTGATGATAATGACAATGAAAATGATCGATAATGGTGGTGATGAAAATAATGATGATGAAATGATCAATGCGATGGTGGTGATGATCATGACGATTAAAATGATCAATGATGGTGGTGGTGATGATGAGGACGATGAAAATAACAGTAAAAATATTGATGGGGATGAGAATGATGATATTGATGATAGAGATGATGATGAGAATAATAATATATTATTATGATGATAATAATAATGATGATGAAAATGATCAACGATGGTGGTGATGGTAATGATGACGACAATGATGTTAATGATGATGATAATGAATACGAATGACAATGATGATGATGACGATGATGAAAATAATAGTAAAAATAATGATGAGGATGAGAATGATGATGTTATTATGATGATTTGATGGAGACGATGATGATAATAATAATATATTATTATGATGATAATGATAATGATGACAACAATGCTCAATGATGGTGGTGATGATAATGATGATGAAAATGATCGACGATGGTGGTGATGATCATGATGATGAAAATGATCAACGATGGTGGTGGTGATGATGATAATGATGTTGATGATGAGGATGATGAAAATAACAGTAAAAATATTGATGGGGATGAGAATGATGATGTTGATGATAGAGATGATGATGAGAATAATAATATATTATTATGATGATAATAATAATGATGATGAAAATGATCAATGATGGTGGTGATGGTAATGACAATGATCAACAATGGTAGTGATGGTAATGGCAACGATAATGATCGACAATGGTGGTGATGATAATGATGATGACAATGATCGATGATGGTGGTGATGATAATGAAAATGACAATGATAAACAATGGTGATGATTATAATGATGATGACAATGATTAAAAAGAAATGATGATGATGATGATGATGAGGACGATGAAAATAATGGTAAAAACATTGATGTGGATGAGAATGATGATGTTCATGATGATGATTTGATGGAGATGATGATGAGGATGAAAATAATGATGATTGATGATTATGAAGACAACATTGATGATGATAATGCTGATGAAAATAATCAACAATGGTGGTGATCATAATGATGATGAAAATGATAAACGATGGTGGTGATGATAATTATGATGACAATGATAAACCATGGTGGTGATGATAATGACGATGACAATGATTGATGATGGTGGTGATGATAATGACAACGACAATGGTGGATGATGGTGGTGATGATAATGACAATGAAAATGATCCACAATGGTGGTGATGATCATGACGATGACAATGATCAATGATGGTGGTGATGATAATGATGATGATAGTGATTATGAAGACAATGATGATGATGATGAGGAATGATGAAAATGAAATGGTAAAAACATTGATGGGGATGAGAATGATGATGTTGACAATGATGGATGAAAAAAATGATGATAATAATAATGATGAAAATGATCAACAATGGTGGTGATGATAATGGTGATGACAATGACGAAAAAAATGTTGGTGATGATAACGATGACGACAATGATGACGATGGTGGTGATGATAATGAAAATGAGAATGATCGATGATGGTGGTTATGATCATTATGAAGACAATGATAAATGATGGTGGTGATGATAATGATGATGACAATGATTATGAAGAAAATGATGATGACGATGATGTTGATGATGATGATGAAAATATCGTTAAAACATTGATGGTGATGATAATGAAAGTGACAATGATCAACGATGGTGGTGATGATCATGACGATGACAATGATTAATGATGGTGGTCATGATAATGATGATGATAATGCTGACGAAGACAATGATGTTGATGATGAGGATGATGAAAATAATAGTAAAAAGATTTTGGGATGAGAATGGATGTTGATGATGACGATTTGATGATGATGATGAGATTATTATGATGATGATAATGATGATCATGATTAAATGGTGGTGATGGTAATGGTGATGACAATGATCAACGATGGTGGTGATAATAATGAGGATGACAATGATCGACGATGGTGGTGATGATAATGAAGATGACAATGATCTAACAATGGTGGTGATGATAATGACGAAGAAAATGATCAATGATGGTGGTGATGATAATGATGATGACATTGATTATAAAGATAACAATGATGATGATCGTGATGATGATGATGAGGAGGAAGATGATGAAAATAATGGTAAAAAAACTTATGGGGATGAGAATGATGATGGTCATGATGACGATTTGATAGAGATGATGATGAGAATGATGATAATTATAATGACAATAATCAATGATGATGGTTATGATAATGATGATGAAATTGATCGACGATAGTAATGATTATAATGATGATGACAATGATCAATGTTGGTGGTGATGATAATAATGATGATAATGATTACAAAGAAAATTATGATGATGATGATGATTAAAATAATGGTAAAAACATTGATTGGGATGAGAGTGATGATGTTCATGATTAAAATTTGATGGACATGATGATGAGGATGATTATGAGGATGACAATGATGATGATTGATGATTATAAAGACAACATTGATGATGATAATGATGATGAAAATGATCAATGATGGTTGTAATGATAATGATGATAATGATCAACGATGGTGGTGATGATAATAAAAATGGTTGATGATAGTGGTGGTGATAATGATGAGGACAATGATCCATGATGGTGGTGATGATCATGATGAGGACAATGATAAATGATGGTGGTGATGATAATGACTATAAAAATGATGAATGATGGTGTTGATGATAATGAAAATGACAATGGTCGACGATGGTGGTGATGATAATAATGACGATAATTATCCACGAAGGTTGTGATGAGCATGATGATGAAAATGATCAACGATGGTGGTGATGATAATGATGATGACAAGTGATTACAAAGATAATGATGATGATGATGATGATGATAATGATGAGGACGATAAAACTAATGGTAAAAAGATTAATGCAGATGGGAATGATGATGTTAATAATGATGATGAAAATAATCGACCATGGTGGTGATGATAATGATGATGAAAATGATCAACGATGGTTGTGATGATAATGATGACGATAATGATCGACGATGCTAGTGATGATAAAAATGATCGATGATGGTGTTGATGATAATGACAACGATAATGATTTATGATGGTGGTGATGATCATGACAATGATAATGATCAACAATGGTGGTGATGCTAATGATGATGACAATGATTACTTAGATAATGATGATGAAGGTGATTTTCATGATGAGGAAAATGAAAATAAAGGTAAAAACATTGATGGGGATAAGAATAATGATGTTCATGATGAAAATTTGATGGAGATGATGATGATAAGGATGATGACGATGAGAATGATGATGATTGATTATTATGAAGACAACATTGATGATGATAATGATGATGATAATGATCAAAGATAGTGGTGATGATAATGACAATGACAATGATCAATAATGGTGGTGATGATAATGAAGACGACAATAATTGATGATGGTGGTGATGATATTGATAATGAAAATGGTTGACGATGGTGGTGATATTAATTATGATGACAATGATCCATGATGGTAGTGATGATCATGATGATGACAATGATCAATGATAGTGGTGATGATAATGATGATGATAATGATTATGAAGACAACGATGATGATGATGATGATGATGAAAATAACTATAAAAACATTGATGGGGATGAAAATAATAATGATGACGATGATGATGAAAATGATCAACGATGGTGGTGATGATAATAATGATCACAATGATCAATGATGGTGGTGATGATAATGATGACAACAATGATCTACGATCGTGGTGATGATAATGATGATGACAATGATTGATGATGGTGGTGATGATAATGATGACAACAATGATCAATTATCATGGTGATGATAATGATGATGAAAATGATTGATGA
Organism: Taxus chinensis; assembly: GCA_019776745.2. Classification (NCBI taxonomy): domain Eukaryota; kingdom Viridiplantae; phylum Streptophyta; class Pinopsida; order Cupressales; family Taxaceae; genus Taxus; species Taxus chinensis. The sequence goes on from CM034152.1 coordinate 626,644,928, forward strand.
TGGTGGTGATGATAATGCCAACAATAATGATCACGATGGTGGTGATGATAATGATGATGACGTTGATGTTGATGTTATGATAAAAATTACAATAAAATCACTTATGAGTATGAAATGATGATGTTCATGATGACGATTTAATGGAGATGATGATGAGAATGATGATAAGATGAAAATGATGATGATTGATGAATATGAATACAACATTATTTATGATATTGATGACGACAATGATCAACAATGGTGGTGACGATAATGACGAAGACAATAACCAACAATGGTGGTGAATATAATGATAACGACAATGATCGAAGATGGTGGTGATGATAATGATAATAACAATGGTCAATGATGGTGGTGATGATAATGACGACGACACTTATCCATGATGGTGGTGATGATTATGACAAAGAAAATGATCAATGATGGTAGTGATGATAATGATGATGACAGTGCTTATAAAGACAATGACGACGATGATGATAATATTAATATATTATTATTATTAAATTCTAACAATAATATTAATATTAGTAATAATATTTATATTGTTGATAACGATGATGACGACGATGATCATGGTGGTGGTGATTGTGATGACAATGATGCTGATGATGAAAATGAAAATGATGATGATGAATATGATAGAATATGGGATTACGGTGGTGGTGGTGCTTGTGGTGGTGGTGATAATGATGATCATAAAAATGATGATCATGATTATTGATGATGATGATAATTAATGATGATGAAAATAATTTTAATGATGATGAAGACGACAATATAGATGATGATGATGATCACAATGATGATGATGATGAGTATAATGACAACAATGATGAAGATTATGATGACAATGAGCATGATGATTTGTATAACGATAATGATGTTGATAATGATAGTAATTATGATGATGGGATGGTGATTATGATTATTATAATGAAAATAATAGCAAGCACAACCATAAAGACCATGAAAATGATGATGACAATGATATATTGTTAGGTAGGGTTGACATTTACCCTTATCCAACAGTATTTTTCATTTTGTTTTTCACTATTTTTGATGATAGAGATGCTATCCTTTCTAAGATTTGGGAACTACATAATCATCACTCATTGATGAAACTATGTTTCTCGGCCTTCGATCCACTCACCACTACATCCAATGTTAAACATGTTTAAGTTCGTCTACCTCATGTCCTGCTACAATTTTTCGCGGGAGGATCGTTTCAATTTGAATTCAATTAATTTGAATATTTTTTTTAATTTTCTAAAAATTTAATAAAAAAATTCTTTTATTAATTTTTAAATTTATGAATTTTTTATGAATTTTAATTTAAAAAATTTTAAATCAATTTTTTTTATTTATTTATTTAATTCTTCAATATTTTATAAATATTTTAATTAATTCTTAAATATGTTTTTTTAATTTTTAAATAATTTTTTAATATTTAAATATTTTTTAATATTTAATTTTCATTATTTTTAATAAATTTTTATTAATATTTGTTAATTTCATTTTAATTTTATTTTATTTTTAATTTCTAACTTTCACTAATTATAATTTTATATTTTTTAATATTTTATATTTTTTAATTTTAATTCTAAATTTTAATTTTTAATTTTTTTATATTTTATTATTTTATTTTTAATATTTTTTTAATATATATTTTTGTACTGTTAATGTTTATTTACTTATTTTAATTAATAATTTTTATCAATTTTTAAATATAATTGAATTTTAATTATGAACAGGCCTATCAGCCTGTTAATATCAGCAAAGGTGATATTGCTAGTATTTTTAATGTTTTAGTGGTATTAAGTTTTGCATCATGGTTTTGAATTTTATAAATGAGTTTAGATTAATGTTAATATTTTTCATTTTAGATTTTAAATTTATTTTTTCATTTTATTTTATATTTATTTATGCTTTTTTGTGTATATTTTATATATTGTTTGGTTTAATTTTGTAAAGTTAGAGTTTTTATAATTTTTGGTATAATTTTTGTAAGTTTATTATTTTAAAGTATATTTATTACATTTTTTAAGTATGTCTTGTGTATAGTCATCAATTGTAATAATGAGTCATAAATCTTATGTCATTGTTTTTTAAAAGTCATTTTTTTTATGTAGCAAGTATTTTTTATTTATATTCGATGTCATTTATATTCTAGAGTCATTTGTGAGGGAAGTCCTTTTTAAAAAAAATACAAGTCATCAAACAAGCCTTGAAAGGAAGCTATCAATAAAATGCGTTTTCAATGTAAAACCAAATCACATGTTTGTAATCAAATGCATTATCGGTTGAAACTGACATTCCAGTTTCTCACCCCATGTTACAACTAAGGGGGGGGGATGTTAGGAATTAGTCCTAACATGGATAAATTATTTAATTTTGTTATTATAAGTGATTTTGTTGTGTAAATCACGTAGCATGAAATAATATAGGATATTGGTTGTTAGAACAACCAAATCCTAAATTAGTGTTAAGTTTGTTTGTTAGTTTTTAACAACTAACGTATTGTTAGAAGTGTTGTTAGAACTATTTCTTATATATTTTAATGACTTGATTAATATAGTTATGTTATTGTGATCGACCTTTTTTTTTTCTTTGCACATTTGAGCTTCGGCTCCTCCATGCATCATTGATTAATTCTTATCAATATTGAGATGGTATTTGTAATATGTAGGGAGTAATTGGTATATCTAAATCCCAAGAAATGTAATTTTGTAGTCCCTAGAGGTAATCTTTTAGGGAACATTATTTCTAAAAAAGGCATTTCCATTGATCTAGAAAGAGTCTCTACCATCCTTTCTCTTTCCTTGCTAGCTCACAAAAAGATTTGCAGTCCTTCCTTGGTAAGGTTAACTTGGTTAAGAGCTTTATACCTGGCTTCATGGGTTTGGTAAAACCACTCACACTTATGCTCAGAAAGGATTTTCCTTTCAAGTGGACCAGGGAAGGTAGGGAAATCTTTGAAAAAATCAAGCAAGGAATAGACCAATCTCCTACGTTGATTAATTAGAGATTGCTCCAAATATTTTATATCGTATGTGTATGGAGCTGATTCTTGCATTTCCACAGTTCTAACCCAGCCAAATGATCAAAAATTGGAGAAACATGTAGCCTTCTTCAGCCAAAACTTGAAATATTATGAGTTTAAGTATAACCATATTGAGAAGTAAGTGTTTTCCATCATGCGCGCTTTGAAGAAATTTAAAAGCATGGTTATAGCTAGTTGCGTAAAGGTTTTGGTATCACATCCCAACGTTAGATATTTTAGTATGGGAACAAAGATCAGTGAGAAATGAGTTGGACGTGAAACCGAAATCATGGAATTTGATGTGATAATCAAGGCCACAAAATTGGTAAGAATTTATGATCTCTACAAATAGCTGGCTGAGGATGTTTGGAATGACTCATAAACTACTTTATTCCTCGAAGAGGAAATTTGTGTGGAACATGAAATGAATGAAGACATAACTGTGGATATATGGATGAGGACAATGAGAAAATTCCTTTCCTATGTAATATATCCTCCTGGTCTCATTAAATTAAGGAGGTGGAATTTGAGGTTGCAATCTTTTCCATATGTGTTGATTGATGGTGTAATATTTAAAAGGAACATTGATGGCATATTTCTTAGATACATTGAATGTGACCAATGTGACATGGTATTGGCTGAATTTCATGATGTTTTCTTAGGAGGACATTTATCTACTAAAGCCAAAGCCATGAAGATCATAAAATTTGGATATCTCTGGCCTATGTTGTTCGTGAATTCACACAAATGGGTAAGGAAATGCAAAGAATGTGCACTCTTCACTATCTAGTATAGGTCACAAATGGGTTCTCAAAGGAACATATTACTTCACCAGGGGGACTAAAGATACACCATTGAAGGAATCCATTGAATCAACTATCTTGGAATTTCTTTAATAAATTTTTACAAGGTTTTGTGTACCTCAAACCATTATTTCTCATGAAACTAAATCTTTCTTGGGATCCAAATTTCTGATTAGTCCCTTCAACTTAGGATTCATCTCAAGATTTCCTCCAATTATTATCCCCAAGGAAATGTATTGGTGGAATCTAATACCTAAAACATGATCAGAATTATGAAGATAACCATGGACATCAATCAAATTCAGTAGCACACAAAAGTGAAATATGCTCTGTGGGAAGACACGATAACAAAAAAGAAGGAAATTGTCACTTCTCCATACAAAGTGGTATATGGTAGAGAAGCTAGGATTCCTTTGTCAATTGAATTTCCATCACTTAAATTAGGACAATAGTTGGATCCTGAAGGTACAGATTAAAGAGAAATCCGAATGGTGAAACTGGTGGAACTTGAAGAAAACATAAAGACTGCCATGATAACTATGGAGCAACATCATAATTCAACCAAGTAGTGGTTTGATAGAAAATTTAGGTCTCAGACATTTAAAGTCATATATATAGTCTTAAAATGGGTTGTGGATTGAGACAAACTAGGAAGACACTCCAAATTTGATATTATTTAGAGTTGACCATACCTCATTACTGCTTATAGGGCAGATAATTATTTTGAGTTGTCTGATCTTGATGGGAATGCATTTCAAATCCCATTTAATGGGATTTATCTCAAACCTTCTCATTGAGGTTTCATGCATCTTATACATAGTATAATAGGATTTATAATTCCTCCAAGATCCTTCAGCATATTTTCTTTTTAATAGTTTAGGTTTTTTTTCCATAAGTGATTTTCACATGTTTTGTTTCTCGGGGATCTTGTTACATAGGTTCCATGTTCTCAAAATATTCCATGGTTAATGAAGTCCAAAGTTTTTAATAAAAAGAAATCAGTTGCCATCAAGTGAAGGAGTCAAATGCAAAACAAATATATCAATTAGTTGAGTCCATGCCCAATGGATGCCTAAGGATACTGATCATCTATCTAGGAGGAAGATGAACCTTGTGAGTCACTAAAAATGCTACCCAATTTTGCATCCCTTGCAAAATTCAAGCAACTTACACAAGTTATAGACTTTCCAGATTTTTGGGAGAAAATTTTAAGGTATTGCGGAAGCTTGGAGAATCATCGTGGAAGATTTAAAACTACATTATCTCAATTCTCTTCCATTTCCTCTATCTAGATGCAGAGGATATCCACGTATCCCTTCAATTCATTTTGGAGAAAGCACAAAGAATCAGGAGCCTTCAAGAAGAAAGAATTGGCCACGTGGCTAAAGCATGGAAAGGTGACTTAAGTGGGCTTAATATTCACAATGAACGTGAAGAGTGTATAGGCCACCAATTATCCCCCAAGAAAAAATTCAAAATAAGGAAGTTACGGGGAATGAAGAAATGGCTCCACTATTGGATTTTAAAAGCTGCAATACTATAGACAGTGTTGTAGGCTGAGGTAATAGTACAAGGTAGGATGCACATAATAGGGAAGCAAGCTATGTCATTTGGGAAAGCTGCATAAGGTTTTCAAAATCTGTGTAACACTAAATGGAGAAGCCACCTAATAAGGAAAAATGGTGATTCTCCACAGAAGCTAGAAATCAATTAAATATTCGATTTAGATATCAAATATTTACAAATCCAATGATATTTTGTTGTCATCTATGAAATCAAATCTGATTTCATATGTGAAATAAAATCAGATTTCATATGTGAAATCAAGGAAAATGGACAAGAGTCAAGATAATTTCATCAACACGCAAAAAATTCATTTCCAGGTGGCATAACCTTCAGTATTAAATGGAGTACGGTCACTCAGTAGAAAATGGTGTGTAATAGTGGATAAATAGTGTGGCACTCTATATCTAAGAAGAAATTAATGAAGGTGGTTGGGACAGGTAGAAGAATTCAATTTCCCTTTAATTTCTCTTCTTTCTCCCTTCCATAATTTTCTATATATTGTAGAACAATGCTCATTGTTAACGTTGGATACTTTTAGAACTTTGGAATCTTGTAATATAAGGTTTTTTCTTACATATTACATGTATATCCTAAGTGTTGCATGTATTTTATTTTTATTCAATAAATACTTGCATCTTCCTCTCACAACTGTAATAGTTTGTGCATAATCTCAGGCAATAAAATTTAATATCGTGGCTCCTTTATTCCTTCTTTTGTTTTGTTGCACTCCTTGCATTCACAAATGTGTTGTATGTCTATTTTATGAATATTTTTCTATTGTGTATGGTGAAATTGGATTCTAGGAATGATTTTTCCTTTTGTCTCATATTGAGTCCTATTCATCATCATTGCTTTCCCTTGCCCCTTATCTAAACGTATTCATCCCCTTATTTTCTTGTTCTATCACCTCCTTAGATTAGGTTTATTTTCTATGCATCTCCTTCTCAGCTTGGTCCCCTTGGAAAGTTAGAGTAGAGAAATATAGTCGCATTTCAATTCTGAGGAGTAGTTTATCTCTAGGAGTAAGTAGAGGATACTAGAAATCTACGGAGATTTGTCTCAGTTTGAGTCTGAAAACTTGGAGATAGTCCCATGCTTTCTCCAATCCAAAATTTTATTTGATTTGGGAACGAGTGAACATTTTATCTTCAACAGGGATTAAGGAGGTATTGCACATGGCCTGATGTTTTTAAAGATCAAGAATGGTATGAATACTGGGAATAGTGTTTGGAAATGGGTTGAGATACCTTATAAAAAATATCTTTGGTTATGAACTGAATATTGTGAATTTTAAAAAAAAGGGGATTTCCTTGTGTTAAATGTTTTATTTAATATTAGGGAAATAATTTTTCCATTGGTCTTGTTCCTCGACTAAGTAGTTGAGAGAAGAATTTTTTATTTGGTATTCTTATTGAAATTACATCCATGTAATTTTTGTCCCATGCATTCTTGTTGTGATTTTATGGGAATTCAAGTTTAGTTCCATGCACATTATTATGCTTCTCAAATTTGAGGAGTAAAATTTATTAGGATATCAGGGATATGATATGATCATCCACCATGAATATTGGGAAGTCGATTTTTTGTTAGATGTGTATGCAAGGTATGGGATATATAGACAAGGCACAAGAACTATTTGATAAAATGCCTCAAGAGATTTAGGGGATGGTTGGGGGAGAATCAAAAACTTATTTCTACGGAATTGGCTAATATATAGCATGAACTACAACATTTAAATAATGTATATGGAAACATGTAAGATGATAAAGAACATCAACTTAGGGATCTGCATGAAAAATCAATAAATTTGGAAGTTGATGTTTGTGTCACTCAACCATTAAATGTTAAGATTATGTAGTTACGTGTAGATAACCAAACGTTTGATATTGCGAGACAAGACTTGATAGGTCAGGTGTAAGAGCTTAATCAATATTTGACAAGGACAAGGGAATATATACATCATATCGCTTCTTTGAGGATAGAGATAGAAATTCTACATCATGAATTACAACATCTAAAACTACTATTGAATATGAGAAGAAAGCACACACTAAGATTTTTTATAAGAATAAAGATATAAAAAACAAGTAGTCTCATGGAAATGTATTTTTGTCTAGGTTGAAAGCAAGGAAGCATGAGATAGCCACTAATTGTTTCTAGAATGCCTAACGCTGATGTGGTCTTGTAAAATGTGGGGATCATCGGATTAACATAAAAAGTATGGATAACTCTTCCTCTTGCTTCAAACTAAACATTTCATCATTTTTTTTTAGTGTTAGTTTTTAATATGTTGTATATTAAAACATAAATGTAGATTAGAATGAATGATATGGATTTTACCTTTCCAGATAATATTTTTCTTTAAAATTTTAAGCAAAAAAATTAGGTCTTTCAAAACATGCACATGGAGCACCATGTCGAATGGTTAATGGAAAAAAAACCTCAAACAAGATCCATGTCGACCCAAGACACCATGAAATGTATGGACCAAGATGGTCCTAACTCGATTAGATGCCTTAATGTGGTGAGATTTGATACCCTTTTAACAATTCAGTTACTTTTGGTGATGTTTCCACTTAATGAACATTTTGTCGGTTTTGGTTTACAAATTTCATATCGATTTAGTGTAATTGGAAAACACCTTCACCTACCTATAACACTCCTATGTGAGAATAAAAAACCACTATCAATTTCATTAATATAATTTTGTAAGTTAGAGTTTCAAGTGGATGTTGGGGCCCACTAGTCCTCATACAACAAAAGTGTTTGATGTGTTTATGATGTTTGGTCTCGAAGACATATTCATAAATTGAACCTTGTTCGACATAATCAAATTCTGTCAAATATGACAAGTTATTGATTATAGGTGAGTAGTTAAGAATCAATGAAATTTATGTTTGAACTTAAAATGTGTTGTTTTGGAAACCATACTATAAGCACTTTAGTTATTTTGGTAAATTTTATCATACTCACTTCTTAAGCTAGAAAATATTTTTGATGATCCCATTGGGTCTATAAATTACAAGTGAACCCCTTGTTATATCGTTACAATATGTGTAGAGTATTATTTAATCAATTAATTTTTATTAATGGATTTTGTAGTTCATAGTGTTCTGTGTCTTCTCTCTCTCTCTCTCTCTCTTAAAATTAATATGAAATTTTTGTTGGTCTTAGAAATTTGAATGGATTAAAAATGAATATGAGAACTTGAAATAAAATGAAAATGGGTATGAATTGAGAAATGCTATAAATATTGTGAATAGAAAAGAAAATGTTTTATAGTTTCTCTCTCTTCTCTACTCTCTTTCTCTAAGAAAATAGAAATGTAAATGAGTGTGGAAGTGTGAATGTGTGAGGAAATTATCTCTCCTCTGTCTCATTATCTTTATATCTCTCTGTACTTTGTTTTAAATTACTTTAAATTATGATTGTTTTTTTTGTGCTTAAGTAAAAGGGTTTTCCATACTCAGTCCTAGGACTAGTGCAACATTGGTTGCAAGTATTCCTAAAAAGAAGAATTTTCTGGATGTGATATGTTGTAATTAATGAGTTATCATTGTAAATTTATATTCATCTTCAATTACATGTATTTCCGTTGAATAATTATATGTATTATTGTTTGAATAATTTATCTTGGTATATTTCAAAAAGGGAATACCAATGTGGCTATATTTTATAGTGTCGAATTAGATGTGAAGTTGTACTCAATGTTATACCTCTGTTATAAAGCTATTAAACTAATATTTTTCTATGTTAATTATTGGTATATTTCCTTAACACCCAAAATGCAAGGTAAAATCTCATCTCATCAAAACTAATGAAATTAAAAGAATGAGTTATAGTTCCTATTGTACTTTCTCCCCCAATTTGAGTATTTTTCTATGGTATAAAATATTGATCGTGTTAATAAAATAATTTGATCTCATTAATAACCTTCATGCTCTGCACCTATGATGTCTTATTAAGGATCACTTACTTTATATTTTATGAGGTGGTGTATATATGTTGCGAAACCTATCATATTGGGATGAGTGAGGTGATCATGTGTAGGTGTTGTAGGTATTACCATATAATGAATAAGTTAAACACCTTGTGTGTAATTTCACTTGGTACCCTAGTCGGTGGCCAAAGCCTTTCAAGATAGTTCGTGGCTGTACCTATGATTCATCTCTTGTAAGATCAAAATTATGTCAGTGGAGACTACGTTTTCAATTACTTTTGTATTTACCCAACAATTGAAATAAGTCCTTAGGAGGCTTTTATAATGCATAAAATTATTTGGGATAAATTTCTTGCAACATAAACTTAATACTTGCATGTCTAAGAGAAATGAAATGAGTTATATTATGCGAGGTCGTACTCCTTGTAGTATTAAATCCCTAGTTGTTACTTAAGTGTTAAAGGAATTACATTTTTTCCAAAATTATGTTAATACAGGACCAAAGTAACCAAGTAAATGTAGTTAGTAAAAAGGGTAGATAATATTAAATTAAGGAATGACTGCTATAAAAAATGGAACGTTGTTTAAAGATGTCAAAACCACCTAAAATGTCAAATGTGATCATAAATTGAATATGATAAGGTAGAGATCAACGAAAAATAAAAAACCTAATAAATTGAAAGACCAAGTTTGATGCATGATCACATGCTTTTTTTTCATAAATGTGGATTAAACAATGGTGCTAATGAAATAATAAAATGTAACCTTCAGAATGGGATAACTTCATTCGTAGAAAATGTTTTGTGAGTTAAGGAAATTGCACTCTAATTGGAATTGTAAAATTTAGTACAACCCTTGGTGTAGATAGTAATATATTAAACCTACGATCACTCAGGAAGTAGAATTTATGGTCGAAACATGTAATTAACCCGTTGTTATTGAGAGTAAATTCTTAAGATGATGAAACAAAAGTAGTTTGAAATGTGAAAGTCATCACTTAAATTCAAAGAAAAATCTCTATAATGGGAACACATATGCAATGTACCCTTAGATGTGCAATATGATTGTTAAAATATGTTTTCTTAATTGGAGCAATTAATTATGAATCAAGAATGATACAACTTAATTACTTAACCTACATAGTTGGTTGTAATAACTGGAAGATGAAAAGTGTAGATCCCAATTCCCTTCAACACTTTTTTTTATTGATTATGATATTGTCAACTATATTTATGGATATTATTATAGCTTTTGATTTGGCATGATGTTAGATGTTAGAGATCATGGACTGTTGTTGATTTTGATTAATATATGATGCATGTGGATTATTAGAGACATTTTATATTGATGTTGATATCCTGATTGACATGGTTATATATATATATATATATATATATATTCAGACATGTGATATTTCGTCATATTGAATAGACCTAGATAATTGAACTAATCTTATGATCATATGGTTATTGATGAAACTGTAAATGATATCGTTACTTGCCTAGATGATGTTTTGATTCATATATAGATGATATATATATATATATATATATTGTATATTTATTTTGGATGTTTTAATGCAGCCAAGAGGTCAAAGAAGGTGTTATGCATTTTTCAAGTAAACATGTCACGACAAACATCAGGGGAATTGGAGCCCAACCACATTGGAATTCTAGATGAATTAAAGTAGGGGTCACCATGGCAACACGTATTTTGTTATGTGTGTATGTTTGACTTGTTGTTATGGGTTCCCATGGGGGGAATCTCCTTCAAATGTGACCAAGGGGTTATGTATATTATTTTATTTGGTTTCCTTTTTTAAATTTTAGTTTGTGATTTTTAGTGATGTATTCTCCTTTTATTAATTACTTGATTTATGTATAGATTAGTAAATTAATTATTTTTCTAAAATAAATTATAAAATGGTCAAAAGAAGGCATTTATTAGACTTTATGGCTCTTGTTTTATGTGTTGTAAGTGATGTGTAAGTAACTTTGAGTGTGAAACACTCCACCTCCCCTTTGAAATTCGGATTTGTCCTTGGGGGCAAATTTTGGAGGCTTGTGGGATAATTTAAACTTGTCCCACACCTCATAAATTTCTATACCAACCCTACCTATGGGTTAGGGGGTAAACATTAGGCCCCATCATGTATTTTGGGAAGATAACTTGTATTTTTTTATTGCACTTTCTTACATGTAATTAGTTTTAGTCCTTAAGGGGTGTGGGCTTGGATTGTATGTGTAAGTAAAATGTCATTTCTCCACCCACTTATTAATGGATCTTTGGAGTTTGAAGTTTTACTTGTGAGGTGGAGTTGAGGATGAGTGATGTGGTATCCTACATAGAGCCACCTCACCCTTGTCTCTCTCTTTTCTATTTATTCAATTTCTTTTGCTTGTTTGGGGGTTATTTAATTTTCTTTGTGCTCTTGTAATTTTTTTAGATTTAGAGAATTTTGGAATTCTTGTGGATTTTTTGGAGCTTTTGGTGATTGTTTTGACTTTAAGAATCTTGTTTTGGAACCTTTGGATCAAGCTCTACTATGGAAATGTAGAAGCTTTAATCTTGTAAATTTTTTTTCCTTTTTATATTATGTAAATGTGAATGTTTGAGTGTTTTGGTATGTTTTTTGGTTGGTTGGGTAGATTTCTTAACTGTGTGGTGTAGGAGGAGACTATGGGGATCTTTCATGTAGGGAGGCATAAGAGTTATTTCCATGTTTTGGAGGGAGTTGGGATGGGTGTCCCACCTTAGACAAGAAATTGCTTGCATTTCTTACTTGGTCTATTTTATGACAGAGCCATTAGAGATTTGTAGGGAGGCATAAGAGAATGTGGGAGGAATAAGAGGTACTTGAGGGAGGAACAAGAGTATGTAGTGGTTTTGAGATGTTTTAATGGAGGTTTTTAGGTAGAAACCCATTTCCCATTGGGAGGTATAAGTGGCTTCCCCATAGATCTTACTCCTTGGGATTTTGCATGTTGAAGCCTTGTGTATTTTTTTGCTTTCCTTCTCGTGATTGTAGTTGAATTATTTGGACATGGGTATGATTGTAAAATTTGGTTTTGTGATGTGGAAGCTTGTTTGTTGCTATGAGTTGAATCCACCTTTCATTGTAATGTGGTTGGGGCTCAGGGGCCAATGAGGAGGATGGATTCTCTTCCTCATTGGAATTCTTGGTTGAGTGGAGAGTTTTTTCTTCTACCCCCTTTTTTGTTGTGATCAAATGAAGCACGATGTACATCTCTTGTTCCTGATCTTGGAGCTATGTATGAAAACCAACTTTGAAGTTCTCTTGAGTTTCCTTATTGTAAAATTTCCCACTTTAAGTGGATCAAATTGTAATAGTATTTGTGGTGAAAAATTTGTTTGATTTTAGGCATGAAAGTTATATTTGAAAAATAATGGGGAAAGATCTATTTTGTAATTTGTTTTTATTTTGTGAACAGAAAAGGAGTGTAAAAAGGAATTATTTCATTTTATTGAAGTTGATTTATTTTCCACAAAATGTTGTTTCTCTTGTTTATAATATGTTATTGTAAGTATTGTTCTAAACTCTCTTTTGGAAGGTTGTAAAAGTTTTTGTTAAGAAATATTACATTTCATTATATTATTTGAAAGGCATGTTTTGAAAAAATATGACTACCTCCTCGCTTTTCCTTGTATTGTTGAAGGAAATTTTAAACATATTTAAGTTGGAATGGAATGAACTTAAAAATTTAAACTACCCTCTACTTGGCAAATGAAGTATATTAATTATAGTTTTAAGTACGAAGAGTTTCATTTAGATCTACTGTAAACCTGCAATCGACATAAGAAATATACACAGAATACCCTACAATGATGAGAGGCAAGAATAAACATTAGAATAAACCAAGGATTGAAAAAACACATCAAGAATCAAATTATATTTCTCCAGAAGTTTGCACAACACATCATTAGTAGGAAAGAGGAAAAAAATGCCTTTATAGAGAAGAGGGTCGAGAAAATATTATTTGAAAACTCAACCACTAGCAGCAATCCCTGCAAATCCACCAAAATTTGTCAAGTATGATTCTCGATGTTTTTTTGGCATTTTGGAGAAGGAATAATGGAGGATCAGATCAAATCAAATATGGGTAGTTGAAGCAATCGATCATGTATTAGTGGCGCGAAAGATGTTTTCCTATTTTTTCACCCACCTAAGTCTGCTCAAAAAAAATATTTTAGGCTTCCTGGGCATAGAGGAGGTTTAGCCCTTTCCAAAAATTCTTCTTTTGCTGAAATCTGAGCTTTCAGTTAAAATTTTATGGTCGTCTAAAGACTTTTTTGCATCGACACTGTGCAAAATGGCAAAATGCAGTATTTGCAAAGTGAATTTGCTGAGGCTGGCGAAAAATACAAGTTGCTCTTTTTGGTGAAAAAAAAGCAAAAAACATGAAGTCTCTCCACATACTCTATAGGCTCGAATATTCCATTTTGGAAAAAAAAAAAAACTCTAGACTCAAAAAAATTCACTTTTGCACAAATTCCTCCGCGGCCCCTGCAGCCTCGTAGCCTCACTTTTGGCAAAAACACTTCTGTGGGTTCACGGGCCCCACATCTACAATCTACACTTTTTGTAAAAGTTGCAAAAAATTCCGCAAGTTCCCCCCAATGGTCCACCTCCCCTCATGTAACTTTTTTTCCTGACATGTGGCTTCTCTGGGCGTCGACAGAGGTGCGACTTAGGTTTAAACCTTTATACTTTTTCAACAAAAAAGCAAAAATCCAAAGCTCCCCCAATAGTCCACCTCCCCGCATGTAAATTTTGCCCTGAGACGTGGCTTTTTTGGGCATCGGTGAAGGTGTGGCTTATTTTTTAAACCTTTACACTTTTTTAACAAAAAATCCAAAGTGCGTCAACGACCCACCTTCCTGCTTTGACTTGAAACTTGGCCATGTGTCCTTTTCGGGCATTAGGAATATTATATTATTTTGGTACAAATATCCTTCGCAGGTTCGTGGGCCCAAAATTTTAAATTACACTTTTTCCAAAAGTGAGAGGTGTCAAATTATCTCCCCTGGTGAAAAGTCCTCCCCAAGCCCGCAGGCCCACATTTGGAAAAAAATCCTTCTAAGGCCCACTAGCCCGTAACTTGCAAAATATGAGGAGTTAGGAGGACATCTTTATAGTTTTGGAAAGGGGGAGAAATTTCCTATCTGATGGAAATGTTTTTAGGAAACCTTAAGTGTGTGAAATATGAAAAAAAAACAGATTGAAGCAAAAAATTAGGTGGAGAGAGGGTGAGAGGAAATTACCTTTTTTAGTTTAAATGTTTAACTTCAAGAACATGGGTTGACTTTTTAAGTGGTCACCTTATGGGGAAATGGAATGTTTTTCTAAAAACATGAAAATAGGAACCTTGTTTATTGTTTAGACCTTGTGGAATTAAATACCTTGGGTATTAAATTTATTTTTTCCCCTTTAAACCTCTAAATTTAATTAGGGAATATTTAACTATAGTGTTAATTTAATTATTTATTAAATTAACACTTAGGTGAAATTTAAGTATGCTTGGGCTAATTACACTCATTAAATTTTAATGTAGGTTTAATTATTTTGTATAATAGAAAAATTATGTTAATTAATTATAATTGACTTTCAAACTTTATTATGAAAACTATAGTTTCAAAGCCTGTTTGCGGGAACACTTTTCAAAAAGAAATTATTTCATAATTTTTCTAACTAAACCTATGTTGTTCTTGGGTCTCGTGTGGGCATTTTTAGTGGGTGTTATAGAGTATATTGTTGGAATTAAACAATTTTATGAAATTAAAGAGGGATAGGATTTATATTGATCTTGTGATCTTCCCTTTTCTTCATGTGAATTTTCCTCCTTGTAACGAGAGTACTTTTCTGAACCAAGAAAACATAGCTCTCTCAAACAATATTTAAGTCAAATATTATAAGACCCATGTGTGTATATACGTTCCTAATCACAATCATGCTATATAAGTTATTTCAATGAGAGAAACAAGTGAATTATAAAGGAACCACTCTATGGGAAATGTTAAACAAAAACATACAACCTAGTTGTAAAATAATGAAGGGTCTCATGTTATGTGTTCTTCAGATAATTATAGTCAAATAATAAATATAGGATTGTAATAAATATTTCACCATGAATAATGATGTGTTTTGGGAAGTTCGTTTGAATAAGTGTATATTGTAGTGGGTCGTTATTGTACTTTTCATTTTTGAAAATGTGGCTTTGATGTGCATCATGTGTTTCATTTATATGTGTGAGTCCTTGATTACTCACACATCTCATGAGTTGTGCGTTATCCTAAGTGATCCTATGGGATGTTATGTACCAAGCAGTGTAAGCCATTAAAAATTATCCTGTTATTATGTGTGTAAAATGTGGGTGTTACATATGGTATCAGAGTGGAGGTTCTTGCTCTTAAACGTCTGGCATAAATTGGAGTTGTGATGTTCTTCCATAGTGGTGGTAGATATGAGAAAGAGTAAAGTGATATATGTTGTGATGTGAATTTTTTTTTTATTGTGATATTATGAAAGCACATGTTGTGCATGTCACTTAGTGTCTATTTTTTATCATGTTAATGTGCTTGTGATGAGATTATTCACTCAATTTTTCATGGATTCAATGAGTTCAACTATGATGTACCACCTTATTGTGTGTGAAAATAAAGTTAGTGTGGATTTAGGAGTTTTGGATTGTCTTGTTATTCTATGATATGTAGGTGTCTTGATGGGTTGTTTGAAAAAAAAATTGGTGCATAGTGAATTGGAATATATCTTGATGTCACAACCATATTGTGATGAATTGTGTACATCCCCATGTTGTACTGAAATTGACTATATGTTTTAATGTTAGTCATTTTGTTCATCATACGTATAATTTACGTAATATGTGATGGTTCATGTCGTGATTTACGGGCATATAGTGAACACACCTTGGGTGTTTTATGTGAAAATGTGATGTGTTGTAACCCATGAAATTAATGATTGTGTTATACCTTGTACCTATACCATGTGTAAGACAATATGGTTAATGTGTGTGAATCACCATTATGTTAGTAATGTAGTTATGTGTTATGTTGTGAACGTTACACTAACCAACCATAAGGGACGAAATTGGTAAAAAGTGTGTGTTTGGAGAGAGGAAATGAGTATCATTGATCAATTGCTCAAGCCAAGTATGAGATAAGAGGTGGAGTCTTACATAGGTTGAAAATCCACCTCTTTTTTTCTTGGTATGTATGGAACATTTCCCGATAGGAACCATATATATTGTGTTTCATGGACACCTTAGGCTCAATAGATGGTGACATGTACCTTTTTCTCTCTCCATATATGGTTCTCATATAGATGACCTATGTGTACCTTAGCATTGGTTTACTGTTGATTAGTCAATCAAGGTAAGTACAATATAGGGAGGGGAGTCATATATAGATTGAAAACCCACTTCTGTTCATTTGGTATGCATGACCGCCATGTATATCTTGTTTCGAAAACACCTTAGGCTCAGTGAATGGAAAACTATACACCCCCCTCTCAGACTATGTTGAGACTATGTTGAGCCTTGTGGGAGTATGGAGGAATGATTCAGGTGGAGACTATGAAAATTCTATTATTTGACATGTTATTTTATGAGTTGAGGCTCAATATCTGAGTTCCAACAACTCGGTGAGTACCCATTTAGTGGCTTTATAAGGTAACATAGTGACTGTAATGTGTTATTTCTCTAAACATATTTTATTCATAAATTGATTATTATCTCTTTTCTTGTAAGAACCAACAATTTTCTTGATTGATGTGTTCTTATATTTTGGGCATTTTATTTCGTTGTTGCACTAACATGCGGATTTTTGTACTGATTATGGCTATTTAGCCATTTGTTTTGCTTAGTTTTAAATTTTTGTATCAAGTTAAACAAAAATTATAGCCTAGCCCAATGCTTGGGATTTTTGCCACTTGGCATTTGAAACAGATAGTTATGTTGATTCTAATGTTGTAATGTGTTGGAATAGGGTCATGCGATTAACCATAGAGTGGTTGGACCTATGGACCCATTTCGTTGTATGGGGGTATGCCCCAAGGGGGTCATCAGATCATGTATTTTTTAAACCATAGGTTACTACACCTCTTGGATGGCATTGACGGGGCTCTATGTGCGCAGGGCCATAGGGTGACTCAACCTCACTAAATGGAGAAAGGAGATGGGGCTCTATGGTTGAGTGACCCAATATTTTTGATGACACTATATGGTTGAGTGACCTGATATGGAGAAATAAAGAGATGGGGCACTACGGTTGAGTGACCTGGCTTGGTTTTGGCATTATGTTTCCTTATCTTTGAGTGGTATATGGAGTTTCTTTGCGATGCTTTTGTAGGTATATCAAGTTTTTTTCCGATGCTTTGGGAGAGATATGGAGTTGTTTTGTGATGTTTTGTGATGTGTGGAGATGGTGTTATGAGTTATGTGTACTCTTGTGAGTCTTGTTAGGCATTGTTATGATTAAGGTTTTGCGCTCCTCTTGGATTACTATGTACTATTGTATATTGTCTTGGCACTGTCATGGTCTTCGGGTTATGTGATACGAGTTGTATGTATATCAACGTGATGATTCTGTTTGTTAGTCACATGTGTGTGTTGGATCCATGCCTATGACATAATTGTTAGAAATTCTTGGTTATGTGGACTACTTGTTATCTGTCCATGGTGGAATTGGAGGTTTTGTGATGTGATATAGTTGTGAAAGTACGTAGCAACATTTCTCATGGGTCGTTTTTGTTGTATGGAGTCTTTTGTGAAATCTTGAGGCCAATTACTGTTGGGCACCCACTAACATAAGATAATTATAATTCTAAGAAACGAATACTGAGAGTTTGAGATTAAGAAATACTATAAAGGAAAATAAAAAATTAATTAATAAATTAGAAGATAACTAACTACCAATCTTTACATATTATTTGAATTTAAGATATTGCAAAAAATTAGTTTTCTTCCTTATAGTCGTGTTATACATACAAGTTATTTTGTTAAATGACAAGTGTCATTATTGACTTTCTTTCCTACGTATCCTTTGAGCTTTGGTGTTGTGTCGCATCGAGGACGATACTATTATAAGGGGATGGAGATGTAATGTCCCCTCCCCTCAATTACAGACTTTGAGCTGCCTTTGTCAGGGAATCTATCAGGTTGGCAGCGTATGGGGAAACATTTTCAGCATACGATGGAGAGTGACACATGCTAAACGCCATTTCAGACCAGTCACCTCTTTGCATGATAAAATAATCACACAATTTGATATCTCGAGGCCCTAACCACGAAGAAACCCAAGTTAATGTTGTAAATATAGCAATCATTGGATTATGGCAGCGGGTACATGAGTCAGAGCTCTGCTTGAGGCAGGGATCTGCACTGTCATTATTAATAAACATAACATTATAGAAACGGTGCTAAAATGAGATCTCACTTTAGGTTGTTCAAAAGTAGTCCATTTTGGGTTTAATCTACCCTGCGCGTGGAAGAGAAATTCATAACTCTAATATATCCTCTTCTCTCTTTTTACAAATTGATTGGTCAGGATATTTATCTGCACCTGAGGCATTTTAAATGGCGCTAAAAGGATCTTCTTCCTACTGCCATTTCATTTTCGTGAAGTGAAGAAGAAGATTAATATTGGTGATTGGGGAGGCACTGTGTTCTGGGAGCGAATAACGACTTGGGTTTTCATTTGGTTAAATATCCCTTATGAGCACAATATAAACATTCTGAAAGAAAAGGTATTTGAGTGAGATATGAATTAAGATTTAATCAGGGGTTACTTTGGGGATAATGATCATTGTGAATGGTTAACCATTTGAGTGCTTTCCAGTTCTGAGCATGCATGGTTAATAACCCCCTCTGCTGTTGTTATATTTCATTTCATATGTATGTGAGTGAGTTATATTCTTCCTTTATGTAGTTATCTCCTACTTTTGGAATTAGTTGTTAGGGGATTAAGGCGGTATTGCACCTGGCATGTTGTTTTTAAAGATCAAGAATATTATGAATACTACGAATAGTGTTTAGAAATGGGTTTAGATACCTTATATATATTATCCTAGTAACTTTGAAATAATATCTCTGGTTGTGAACTAGATAATGTAAATTAAAAAAACGGGGCTTTCCTTGTGTTAAATGTTTTATTTAATATTGGGGAAATAATTTTTCCATTGGTCTTGTCCGTCGACGGGGTAGTTGGGAGAAGAATTCTTTCTTCGGTATTCTTGCTGAAATTACATGCATGCAATTTTTGTCCCGCGCATTCTATTGATCAATTTATATGATTAATATTTACTAGGTCAATATGTGCATCTTGCTGTGATTTTATGGGAATTCGAGTTTAGTTCCATGCACATTATTATGCTTCTCAAATTCGAGGAGTAAAATGTATTAGGATATCGGGGATATGATATGATAATCCACCACGCATATTGGGAAGTGGATTTTTGGTCAGACTTGTATGCAAGGTATGGAAACATAGACAAGGCGCAGGAACTGTTTGGTAAAATGCCTTAAAAGATTTAGGGTCTGGTTGGGGAAGAATCAACATCTTTCTGCTACTCATGTGGCTTTGAGGTAGGAATTGGCTGATATATAAAATGAACTACAACATTTGAATCATGTATATAGAAACATGTAAGATGATAAGGAGCATAAACTCAAGGAACTATAGGAAAAATCAATGAAGTTGGAAGTTGATCTACTTGTCATTGAACCATTGAAGGAAGATATTACCTAGTTGTGTGTAGATAATCAAAAGTTGGCTATTGCAAGACAAGAGTTGATAGGTCAGGTGCAAGTGCTTACTCAATATTTGAAAAGGACAAGGGAAGAGATGCATCATATCCATTCTTGGAGGATAGAGATATAAAATCTACATTAGGAATTACAATGTCCAAAACTGCTATTGACTATGAGAAGAAAGAAGACACTAAGAATTTTGATCGGAGTAAAGATATAAAAAAAACAAGCAACCTCATGCAAATGCGTTGTTGTGTGGGTGGAAAAAGAAGAATCATGAGAAAGCCACAAATTGTTTCCAGAAGGCCTAATGCTGATGCGGTCTCATCAAATGCGGGGATCATGGCATTAGCGTAAAAGGTATAGATTACTCTTCGTCTTGCTTCAAACTAAAAATTTCATCATTTATTTTTTATAGTGTTGGTTTTCAATATGTTGTAAATTAAAAAAAAAAACAAATTAGAATGAATAGTATGCATTTAACCTTTCCCGACAATATTTTCATTTAAACTTTTAAGAAAAAAATTAGTCCTTTGGAACCATACGCATGGAGCACCACGTTGAATGGTTAAAGGGAAACAAAACTTCAAACAAGGTCCATGTCCACCTAAGACACCATGAAATTTCTTAACCAGGATGAATAACTCGATTAAATGCCTTAACAAGGTGAGATTTGATACCCTTTTAACATTTCAGTCACTTTTGGTGACATTTCCACTTTATGAAATTGTGGTCGGTTTTGGCTTACAAATGTCGTATCGATTTGGTGTAACTGGAAAACACCTTTATCTGCCTCTATCTCTCCTATGTGTGAATGGAAACCAACTCTCAGTTTCATAAAAAATAATTTCGTAAGTTAGAGTTTCAAGTGGATGTTTGGATCCACCAGTCATTGTACAAACGTGAAGTGTTCGATGTGTTAATGATGATTGGTCTCAAAGTCACCTTCATAAAGTGAACCTTTTTTAACGTAATTGAATTTCATTGAATCAAGAGAGTTCTTTGTTGATAGGATATTAGATAATAATTGATGAAATTTATGTTTGAACTTAAAACGAGTGGTTTTGGAAACCATATTGTACAAACTTTAATTGTTTTGGTCAATTTTCACATACTCACATCGTAAGGTAGAAAATATGTCTAAGGATCCCATTGGTTCTACGATTTACTTGTGAGCCCCTTGTTATAGTGTTACAATGTGTGTAGGTATTATTTAATAAATGACTTTGTATGAATAGATTTTGCAATTTATAATGTTCTCTCTCTTCTCTCTATCTCTCTTAAAAGAAATATGAAATTTTGGTTGGTCTTGGAAACATGAATGGATTAAAAATGTAGATGAGTTTGAAATAAAATAAAAATGGGTATGAATTGAGAAACGGTCAAAATATTGTGAATAGAAAAGAAATTGTTTTATAGTTTTTTTCTCTTCCCTACTCTCTCTCTCTCTCACAAAAAATAGAAATTTAAATGAGTGTGGAAGTGTTAATGTGTAAGGAAATTATATCCCCTCTCTCTCTCCTTATCTCTATCTCTCTATTTAATTTGTTTGAAATTACTTGAAATGATGAATATTTTTTTGTGCTTGAGTGAAATGGCTTTCCATACTTAGTCCTAAGATAGACGCAACATTGGTTGTAGGTACTCCGAACAAGAGGAATTTTCTGGATGTGATATGTTGTAATTAATGAGTTTTCATTATAAAGTTGTATTCATCTTGCAATATATGTATTTCCATAGAATAATGTTATGTATAGTTGTTCGAAGAATTGTGTTGGTGCTCAAATTGATCTTGCACCATTTTCCCTATTTTTTCCTTTGATTTGCATATTCTGAGACTTTTTTATTTCTCGAATGGATGAAGTAAATTTTTTATCTCCATTTGAATTCCATGATTTTTTTGCAGAGTTCTTTTTTGTGCCCTATTTTGAATAAATCCCCAATTTTCCCTAGTTTTGACCTAAATTTTCTTCAATCTGCACACTTCTATCATTTTTCTTCCATTTCCTGATCGTGGATGCTCAAAAATGATCAATTTGTACTTGTATTCCTTTGAAAATCTGTTACCATGGTTGAAAAATGCTTAGAAGCATGATTTACCTTGTTTTGTTTCCAATTTTGTGCATCCTTAGTGAAAAAATTAAATTTTGGGCATGACTTGTAAATTTCTGTGTTTCTGATGGTCTGAGGAGCTTCTTTTACACGTCAAATTATTCCTCAACATTCAGTGGTTACATGGCCTCTTTTGGTTCGTTGGGGATGGTGGGAAAATTTTTGAAAGTTAGAACTTTTGTCTTTCTTGGCAAAAGGGTTAATTTGGTGGCACGGCTCTGCCGGTTTATTATTGGTTCTAATAGTGATTATGTGGCTTCTTCTGATTGGATGAGGCATGGTGGGTTTGTTTTGTGAACTTGCTCTTTCTGGCTACTTTGGAAAAAAATTTGAACTCATGCCATGGCCACGCCAAGCTCTGATTGGCTAGGTAAAATTCAAGTGGCAGAGCAAATTTCTTATTTTTTCCTGAAAGTGTACACATGTCACATGTTGAGAAATTATGTGAAGGTGGGTCTTTTTTTTTCTCTAAGGCATTTTGCAAAAAGAGTTAAAATGAAAATAAATTTCTAAGGCCCGTGGGAAACCACGTGGCAACTTATAATCCAAAGATGGAATTACGGGTGATCAGGCTCTTTCAAATTTTTTTGACTTTATTTTGTAAAAAGATTAAAGTTATAAAATGAACCGCAACCCTACAGTGAATCAGAGAAGGACATGTGGTAGGTTGAAAATGTCGAAGGTAGAGGAGATGTGGAATTGTGGAGAGCTTAGATTATTTTTTGCCTTTTTTGGAAAAGGAATAAAGTTGTAAATAAGGCCGCATCTCCGCCAAGGAAAAATATCATGCATAGGTCAACTTTGAAAAATTGAAAAATGGAGAAGCGGAGCTTCGGAGTTGTTAGAGGTGTTTTTCCTTTAGGGGTAAAAAAATTAAAGTGTTTGAAAGGGCCACAACCCTGCTAAGGATAATTAAATGCCTTGTTGAAATTTTTTTGAAAAATCAAAATGCGGAGCAGTGGGACTTTGGAGGTCTTTGAAACTTTTTGATTTTTTTATGAAAAATGATAAAGTGTCAAAGTAAAGCTCACCTTTGCTAGAAAATTGTTAAGGCCTTTATTTAAAAGTCAAATGAGGATCAGTGGGTCGCTGGAAATTTTTGGAACCATTTAAATTTTTGTAAAAAATAAAAAACTATAAAAGTGAGTACGACCCCAAAAAAGAATATTTGAAGTTTGCACTTGAAAAACTCAGCGCGGGGAATGCGGGCCACCAGAGGAAATATAAATTTTTTTCCTTTTTGGTAAAATGAGTTAAAGTCATAAAAATGAGTGCAGCTCCACCAAGGTTAGTATAAATTAGCATTAAAAGGTCAAAGCAGAGGTGTTGGCCATCGGAGCAACATTGGAAATTTGTCAGTTTTTTGAAATGAAGTATAAAGTTTGAAAATGAAGCACAGTTCCGATGGAACTTGCGCCAAACGTTTAAGGGGAAGATCAATGGTAGCTGTGCATTTCATCATTTAGCTACTATTGAAGCTCCAGGATGTTTGGAGAAGCACTGTTTGCATCTTTCTTCATCACATTTTTTAAAAGTTCATTTTTTTTTGGTCTACAAAGTTCAATTGAATCAAATTGGAGGCTCAATTTTTAAATATAAGGTTGTTTCAAAGTGGATTTTTTCTCGGGCTCGTGTAAAAATGTGAAATGACATATTCAGAAGTTGCAGAGTAAATTTTCAAAAGGGAAAAGATGAAATGGTGAAGGGAAATGGGTTTGCATGCACCAAGGATGAAAAACGTGCCCTCTACTGAAGTAATGATGTGAATTTTTGCAATAATTCACCATTTTGAGGCACCTGGAAACTTTTGAACATTTTTCTGTTAAACGTCACATTCTATAAATCATGATGGATTTTTGTAACAAACTTGATGGTTAGATATTATTTTCTTGGGAGAGAAGGATTGGATGTAACAAATGATATATAATGCATGTTCGAGATAAGCAAATGGTTGTGGGTTAAATTGCATGAGAAAATTTTGAGAAAAGCTCATCTTCTGAGGAACCATATGAGAAACCTGGTTAATTTCTTCTATGTTAGATTTCAATCATGTTGAGTTATTTACAAGTGTATAGCCATCAAAAAGCTCTTATATTATTTAAATAACTCTCCTGCATTGATGAATCTGATAAATTTTGAATTAACTTGTGTTAAATCTTTTGCAATTTTGTGTTTATTTCATTTCAGAATGTATGCAAGTAGTTTTTCTTTTTCCTATTGCAATCTTACATTAGAATATTTATGAATCACATAGATCTCATCCCTAGTATAGCTTGGTGGAATTTTCAATTTCATTGATCAGAAGAGCCTTCATCTGATAGTGAAATAAACAAATTTAAAACAACTTTACCTTCATTTGTTGATATAGATTTTTTATAAGTATTTGGGTGTACCTTAGGTGTGGCAAAACAGAGATTGATAATGTTCAATTGAGTCTTATAACTTGAGCCTTCATTCTAGAATCTCAAATATTGTGTGAAAAATGTGCAAATATGGGCCTCCATTGATGCACACCTTCTCGTTGAAGGAATGTTTTATCTATTTTTAAGTTTTATGTTGTTCATTTTTCCATTATTGTGAACTTTCTCAAAGACCTAGAAAATTCTAATTTATCTTGTTAATATCCCACAAAAAAAATCATTCAGAAACAACTAATCCTACCCTAAACTACCCCCATTTTGTTCTGTGTATGAACCAATGCAAATCCCACTGTCAAAATATTTAGAAATAGATCACGATTCCAAATGTCTTTACTAACCTTAACCTTTTTTTGAAAATATCTCCATATTCTAGAAGTGACAACTTGTGAGAGTCATATTTTGTGTTGATCATATTTTCCCAAGGTATTCTTATAAAATTTATACAAAAGAAGGATATCTGCATCTCCTTCAATAAAAGAGGTTACAAAATAGGTTCTGTTACCTTAGTTGAAAGGAACAACCTAAAATATTTAGGATTAGATCAAATCCTTTTGTGGTGCTACCCATTTTAACAATGCACGAGTGTTGAAAAGTTAGAAAAATTGCTTCCTCGGGTACAAAAAACATACCCAATCATTTATTTGTCTCTTAGTGTCTCATTAAATCTTTGATGTTGCTCATTTTTTGAAGAAGGATTAAATTTGGGTACCAACCTATTTCTGGCACTGTTGACGGGGAATATTTGAAGAATTTAAAGTTTTCCAAACCTTGGTAATGTTTCTTGTAGTTTTGTGTGCAAATAAATTTTGTAAACATCATTCTCTAATCAGATCTATAAGGATTGAGCAAAGTTATAAGTTTTGTGTTTTGTATTTCAAATTTTCTAGCAGTTATTGTACTATGTTTTCCTCACCTTTGATAAATTTTGGTTTATGAAGCTCTGATTTGTAAAGCTTTGCATAATTTTTAGTGCTGACAGACATTTGGTAGGTTATTTTAGTGAATTTGCAAAACTAGGGTGAAAATTCTTAGTGACGACTCCACGTTGATTTGATTTTGATAAATACCAGTGTCTTAACCTCTGTCAATTGAAATTTTTTTACTAATCTTTGCAAATCAGTAAAGAAGAAGATCTATGTTTTTTAAAAACCCTAGTAGGAGGTTGTTTCTAGATTTGGGAAAATCAAATTCTGAGGGAAGAAGAATGTGGAAATTTGTTGGAGATCAAGCATCAATAAAATAGATCTCCATTGTTGAAAGTGATCAGCCTATCATTAAATATTTCAGTTCTTCATCAAGTGCTTCTAAATCAGGTTATCTTTTTATAGAGTTGAATTCTCCATCTGGTGAGGGATCTTCATTTGTCTTTGAAAAGTTTGCTTCTTATTATGCCCCTGTATTTAACAAATTTGATAGAGTTTGCCAAAAACTTGATCCTATAGGGGATATTCATTTTGAAAATTACATCCCTATTCCTATCAGACCCCTCAATCCTCATCATCTTGCATCTCTTCCAATATCACCTCCTCAAAAAAATATGGCTCAGCGTCCACCCAGACCTCCATTTGTTGTTAATAGTTTTGGTCCTATCAATTTTAGAGGAATGGATGGTTATCCAAATGTTGTTCCACAAGATGTAAGGAATAAATTACCTAAGTTCCAAGGAAATAATGTTATAACTGGTGATCAGCACCTAAATCTTTTTTCTAACATAATGGAGGAATTTGAGATTGAATATGAAGATGTGTAAAAAAAAATTCTCATACATTAGAGGAGGATGCAAGGGAATGGTATAAATCTTTACCAGATAACTCTATTGATTCTTGGAGATAAATGAATAATGCTTTTAGATTGCAGTATGGTGATAAAACATACCCTAGGTTTCTTTTATCATAATAATATTAAGAAGAACCCTACTGAAGTAGTTCATGATTTTAATACAAGATTCAAAAAAACCTTGAGAAGGTTTCTTGTAAACTTAAGGCCATGTGATGAATCTTGTCTTATAAAGTATGTTGCATACTATTTAATGGATAAGCACCATGACACTTTGAGGTAGGCCTTTACCATGGCTCTGCAAATTGAGAATAACATCAAAGCAATTGGAAAACCTCCTAAGAGGGAGGGTGTTAAACTGATAAACTCATAGAAGCCTCAAGCAAGTAAGGCTACTGATTTTGAAGAAGTTCTAAAAACTTTGGCAGGGGCTATCAAAAAAATATCTTACAAACTAGCCCCAGAAGAGAAGGGAATCGGGCAAAGTTCACAAGGTTAGCAAAAGGCACAAAATCATGATAGATTTGGCAGTAATCCTAGGGGTGATCAGAGGTCAGATGACAGAGGTAAAGGTCCCATGGGAAGGGGAAATAGACAACCCCAAGGTAAGGAAAATATAATGATGCCCGATCCTCTAACTGACAGGGTTGCTTCTGTTGATGAAGCTAATGAAATTGATTGGTTTGACAAATATTTTCTGCCCCATCCTCCATGTGAAGTAGATCAGCAAGTAGAGGAAGCTGCTGATGATAATGAGACTGATGATGATGTTTGCATGATGGGTTGCTCTAAGAGCTCACAACAACCAGTAAATTCAATCAAAGTGATAAGTGCTAGAACTGCTATATATTTTTGGGATTACATCGG
This sequence comes from Taxus chinensis, assembly GCA_019776745.2. Classification (NCBI taxonomy): domain Eukaryota; kingdom Viridiplantae; phylum Streptophyta; class Pinopsida; order Cupressales; family Taxaceae; genus Taxus; species Taxus chinensis. The sequence goes on from CM034152.1 coordinate 626,672,242, forward strand.
CCGAGTACCACTTCTTCCTCCCTCTCATACTTTTGAAATAGATACGGTACAAGCTTTTGAAATACCTAATAATTCATTTGAGTACTTAGGAGCTGTAATGATAAATAAGTATGATGGAGGATTCCCTTCAGAGGAAGATAGGGAGTTATTGATGAAGGTTTTTGCTGCCCAATAAAAGGATTATAATACAAGAAGTAAATTTTTCAAAGGAGTAGGGCCTCAAACCAAACCTAAAAATCCATTACTTACAAGTATTCCTAAAGAAGCTCCTAAGAAGGATGCATCTGCCAAAGGCCTTTCTGTCCCAAACAAAAACTATAGTTCTCCTCATGCGTAAAATATCAAATATCCCATGTCATCTGATGAGTTTGTCAACCTCTTTCCCAATGCTACCTTTCCCAAGTATGTTCCATATGAAATTGCCCAAGTTTTGATTCAAATTAAGGTTAGTGTTCCAATTTTTGAGCTATTTGGGATTCCTGAGCACAAGAAGAGGGAATTTGAGTATTTGGGATTGAAAGAAAAAAAGACTTCCCCAGGCAGAAATGTAAACATTGTGGAAACTCCTCCTCTAGTCATTGCAGACTTAGAAAAACCACCAGCATTGGAAGAGCTTGGAGAAGCAGCTAAAGTTTACTTGGGAACATCTTTGGTTGAGTCTTAATTAAATGCTAATCCACTTTTTTAAACTTTTATCATTAAGGACAGAATGCTCCATAATTTTATGTTTGATTCTGGAGCATCATGTAATGTTATGCCTTTTGAGGTCATGAATGAACTTTATATAAAAGTGATAACAACATATGGAAGATGTACTTCCATGGACTCTAGAGAAGTCCTAGTTGTTTAATGTGTGAAAGGTTTGGTGGTGCAAATTACAACATATCTGGGTAAGAACATGAAACTTGATGTTGTTATTGTTGATTTCCCGACCAAATGGGGTAGTTTGTTATCAAGAAAATGGGCTACAAGTGTTGGTGGAAGTGTTCAACCGGATATGTCTTATGCCACCATCCCAATTGAGGGAAAAATTGTCAAGTTGTATGGAGAAAAGAAGATGTTGCATCTCATTGAATACCCCAACAATGCCTCTTATGAAGTGTTGTATACTGATGTTGATGTTGATAAGTTTTTTGGATTTGCTAATGGTAAAGAGCACAAAATTTATCAATGAAAGTTTCTTGAACAAGTAGGCTCTCGTTGGAATTTTTTGTTTAATGGAGCTTTCTCTAAATTTGGAAATGGTGCTGGTATTGTTCTAATTTCACCAAGCTTGGAAGAGTTTGTTTTTTCTTTCACACTTAATTTTGCAATACCAATAAAAAATGCTAATAAGCTACAGAGAATTCGGTATTTCACTCAATCCCAAGAAATGCCATTTTTTAGTACAAATGAAAAAGTTTCTTTGTCATATTGTATCAAAGGAGGGGTTCATGATTGATCTTGAGAGGGTAAAAGCTATCAAAAAAGTCCCAATTCCAAGAAACAAGAAGGGAATTCAATCCTTCTTTAGGAAAGTCAATTTTATCAGAAGATTTATATCTGAATTTGCTGAGTTAACTATCCCCATTACTTGCATGCTAAAGAAGGACAAAGTTATCAAATGGGAACAGGTTGTTATTCAAGCATTCAATGGGATCAAAGAAGCATTGAAGCATGCCCATGTTTTGGAAGCTTTCGAATTATAAGAATCCTTTTCCAATGTTCTCCTTTTCTTCAGAAAACACCATTTCATCTATTTTATTACATAAGGATGATGAAGGGGATGAGAGACCAATCGTCTTTTTTAGAAAGGCATTGTAAGGAGCTGAGTTGAAGTACACCATCATGGATAAGAAAACATTTTACTTGGTGAAAGAAACAAAGGTTTTCAAACCTTACATCTTGAATTCTTAAAGTTGTTTCTTTTGTTCCCCACATCATGGTGAAAAATCTCTTAGCAAAGATGGATGGTCTCAAGAAAAAGATGCAGATGGGTAAACAAGTTGTAGGATTATGACATGGACATCCAAACCAAAACGTTGGTAAGAGGTTTGGGCTTTGATAATATTATGACTGAGAGAAAATTTCAAACTATTAAGGTGAATGAAGTAGAAGAAGAAAAGGTGGATGTCCTTCAAAAGTTGATGATTTCTGAATGGTACAAAGATATAATCGTGTATCTCAGACATCTATGCTGCCCTAAACACTTGAGTAAAAATCAGAAAAGAGCTCTTAAGTTAGCCTCTCAAAAATATGTCATAAATGATTTTGGGTTAGCTTAGAAGAACTTGGAGGGAGTTCTCTTAAGATGCATAACTGAATATGAAGCCCCAAAGATAATTTTTAATCTCCATGGAGGATTTTATGTGGGAAATTTTGTTGGAAGAGTCACAATTCATAATATTTTGAGAGTTGGTTATTGGTGGCCCACTCTTTTCAAGGATATAAATCTGCTAGTTAGAAAATGTGAAAGCTACCAACATTTTTCTAGAAGAATGAAATATTCAAGCTCCCTTCCTTTGTAGCATGTATCAATTGAAGCTCCATTTATAGAATGGGGAATGCACTTCATTGGTGAGATTTCAGACCCTTTAAGTGCTGGCCATAAGTGGATTCTTGTAGCCATTGATTACTTCACCAAGTGGGTAGAGGAAAATTCCCACAAATAAATAACCACATCAGATTGTCACTTCATCTTGAATCATATCATCTGTAGATTTACAGTGCCAGTCAAAATTGTTATTGATAATGCAATGAGCTTTAATAATGCAATGAGCTTTAGAGCTAAACCTTTGGTCAAAATGTGCAAAGAGGATGGGATCAATATGAAATATGCTTCTAAATACAATCCCCAAGGAAATGGACAAGATGAGTCCAACAGTAAGAAATTTTTGAAAATCATTAGGAGAACCTTGGAGTTGAACAAAAAGAAGTTGAGTGAAAAACTTAAATTTGTTGTTTGGGCTGACAAAATCACTGCCAAAGGAGCTACCAATAAAATCCCCTTTTAGTTGGTATATGGAACTCAAGCTTTGCTACCCTTTCACTTGAAATTGTCCTCATTTAAGTTTTTTCAATGAATAGAAGACCAAAAAGTTAGTCCATATGAAGCTCAAATTAATCAGATTGTTGAGCTAGATGAAGAAAGAAGGGAATCCCACCAAGGGCATGTAAAGTTCAGAGAAAAGTTGAATAATTTTTTTGACAAGAAGGTCACTCCAAGAGCTTTCAATGTAGGAGATCTTGTGCTATTGTGGGATAGCATGTATGAGGATAAAGGAAAGTATGGTAAATTTTATGCATTGTGGATGGAACCTTATTCCATTGACATTCGAATTGGAGAACATACCGTCTTCTTGAAAGAATTAGATGGGGAATTGTTCAAATTTCTTGTTAATGGAAAGAATTTGAAACATTTCCTTGATTGATTCCCCAGAATAGAGGTATGCATCATTTTTATAGTGTATAGTTCCTTTTTTTCGTTCTATCTTTTTTTTTTCTCGTTCTGGTCCTTGGTGACCTAGTTTTGCTAGTTTCTCAATTCATTTTTGGAGGATGGTTATGGTTTTTCTTCTCTGAAATTTGACTCCATTGCCTAATGGATGTTTTGGAACTTGGTCTGATTTATTTTTTCTTGTCGCACTCATTGGGAGTTCCCATCCCCGAGCCAGAGCCGATGTTCATGCTCAAATTGATCTCACATCATTTACCCTAATTTTTCCTTTGATCTACATATTCTGAGAGATTTTTATCTCTCGAATGGAATAATTAAACGTTTTATCTCCATTTGAATGCCATGATTTATTTTTAGAGTTCTTTGTTGTGCCCTATTTTGAAGAAATCCCCAATTTTTCCTAGGTTTGACCTAAACTTTCTTCAGTCTATGCAATTTTGTCATTTTTATTCCATTTCCTGATTGTGGATGCTTGAAAATGATTAATTTGTACTTTTATTCCTTTTAAAATCCATTCCCATGGTCGAAACATGCTTGGAACCATGATTTACCTTGTTTTGTTTCCAATTTTTTCCATCCTTAGCAAAAAAATTGATTTTTGGGCATGACTTGTAATTTTTTGTGTTTTTTATGGTCTAACAGATGTCTTTTACCCGTCAAATTGTTCCTCAGCATTTAGTGGTTACGTTTCCTCTGTTGGTTGGTCGAGGGACGGCGAGAAAATGTTTCAAACTTAGCACTTTTGGATTTTTTGGCAAAAGGGTTAATTTGGTCCCATCACTCTGCCGGTTTCTTCTTGGTTCTAATAGTGATTACATGGCTTATTTTTATTCGATGAGGCACGAAGGGTTTTTTTTTATGAAATATTTCTTTTTGGATACTTTGGCTAAAATTTTGAACTCACCCCATGGCCCTGCCAAGATTTGATTGGCTAGGTAAAATTCAAGTGGCGGAGAAAATTTCTTATTTTTTCCCAAAAGTGTACACGTGTCACATGTTGAGAATTTGTGGGAAGGTGGTTCTTTTTTGTCCTCTAAACCATTTTGTAAAAAAGAGTGAAAATGAAAATAAATTCCCAAGGCCCACAAGAGGACACATGGAAACTTCTTAATCAAAGATGGAATTGCGGGTTATCGGGTTCTTTTGAAGTTTTTTGACTTTATTTGGTAAAAAGATAAATTTATAAAATGAACCGCAACCCTGTAGCGAATTAGAGAAAGACAGGTGGCAAGTTGAAAATGTCAAAGGAAGAGGAGATGTGGATTGTCAGAGAACTTAGAATATTTTTTTTGTTTTGTGAAAAAGGAGTAAAGTTGTAAAAAATGCCACATCTCTACCAGGGAAAAATATCGTGCTCAGGTTAACTTTGAAAAATTGAAAAATGGAGAAGCAGAGCTTCGGAGTTGTTTGAGGTTTTTTGCCTTTTGAGGTAAAAATGTTAAAGTCTTCGAAAGGCCGCAACCCCGCTAAATATAATTAAATGCGCTGTTGAAATTTTGTCAAAAATCAAAATGCGGAGCAGCGGGCCTTCAGAGGTCTTTGAAACTTTTTACTTTATTATGCAAAATGATAAAGTGTGAAAGTAAAGTGCGCCTCTGCCAGAAAATTGTTAAGGCATTTATTTAAAAGTCAAATGTGGATCGGCGGGTCACCAGAATGTTTTGGAACTCTTTAAATTTTTGTAAAAACTAAAAAAATTTATAAAAGTGAGCGCAGCCCTGACAAATAATATTTGAAGTTTGCATTTGAAAAATTCAGCGTGGGAACACAGGCCGCTGGAGGAAATATGAATTTTTTTGCCTTTTTGGTAAAATGAGTTAAATTCATAAAAAGGAGAGTGGCTCCACCAAGGTTAGTTTAAATTTTCATTAAAAGGTCAAAGCGGTTGTGCGGGTCATTGGAGATACATTGGAAATCTTTTCCTTTTGTGAAATGAAGTATAAAGTTTGAAAATGAAGCACAGTTTGGCTGGAACTTACGCCAAACGTTGAAGGGGAAGATCAACGGTAGTTGTGCATTTCATCATTTCACCACCATTGAAGCTCCAAGATGTTTGGAGATACATTTTTCGCATCTTTCTTCATAATTTTTTTGTAAATTCATGTCGTTTTGGTCTAAAAAGTTCAACCGAATCAATTTGGAGGCTAAATTTTTAAATCTAAGGTTATTTCAAAGTGAATTTTTGCTTGGGCTCGTGCAAAAATGTGAAATTCCAGATCCAAAATTTGTAGAATAAATTTTCAAAAGGGAAAAGATGAAATGATAAAGGGAAAGGGGTCTGCATGCGCCAAGGATGAAAAATGTTCCCCCTATTGAAGTAAGTATGTGAATTTTTGCAATAATTCACCTTTTTGAGGCACCTTGAAACTTTTGAACATTTTTCTGTTAAACATACTTTTTTGCAAATGATGATGGAATTTTGTAAAAAACTTGATGCTTAGGATATTTTTTTCTTGGGAGAGAAGTCTTGGATTTAAAAAATGATATATAATGCATGTTTTAGATATGCAAATGTTCGGGGGTTAAATTTCATGATAATTTTTTTAGAAAAGCTCATCTTCTAAGGAACCATCTGAGAAACCTGGTTAGTTTCTTCTATGTTAGATTTCAATCATGTTGAGTTGGTTATAAGTGTATAGCCATCAACAAGATCTAAGATTGTTTAAATAACTCTCCCCTATTGATGAATCTGATAAATTTTGAATTAACTTGTGTTAAATCTCTGGAAATTTTGTGTTTATTTCATTTCATAATGTATGGAAGTAGTTTTTCTTTTTCCTATTTCAATATTACATTAGAATATTTATGAATCACATAGATCTCATCCCTCTGATAGTTTTCTCAAATTTTCAATTTCATTTATCAGAATATCCTTCATCTGATAGTGAAATAAACAAATTTAAAACAACTTTACCTTCATTTGTTGACAGATATTATTTGTAAGTCTTTGGGTTTACCTTAGGCATGTTAAAACAAATATTAATAATGTCCATTTGAGTCTTATAAATTGATCATTCATGCTACAATCTTAAATATTGTGTGAATACATGCAAATTTGGGCCTCCATTGATGCACACCTTCTGGTTGAAGGAATTTTTTAACTATTTTGAAGCTTTCTGTTGTCGAGTTTTCCATTTTTGTGAAGTTATCAAAACCCTAGAAAAGTCTAATTTATCTTGTTAATATCCCACCAAAAAATCATTCAAAAATAACTAATCCTACACTAAACTACCCCTATTGTTTGCTATGTATGAACCAATGCAAAATCCCACTGTCAAAATATTCAAAAACAGATCAGGTTTCCAAATGTCTTTATTAACGCTAGGCTTGTGTTGAAAATATATTCATATTTTAGAAGTGAAAACTCGTGAGAGTCATATTTTGTGTGTTGATCATATTTTCCCAAGGTCTTCTTCAAAAATTTATGAAAAATAAGGATATCTACATCTCCTTCAATAACAGAGGTTACAAAATAGGTTCTCTTACCTTTGTTGAAAGGCACAACCTAAAATAGTTAGGATCACATCCAATCCTTCTAAGTTTCTACCCACTTCTCCAATGCATGAGTGTTGAAAAGTCAGATAAATTGCTTCCCCAACTAAAAATGACATACATAATCATTTATCTATCTCTCAATGTCTCATTCAATATTTGATGATGCTCGGTTCTTAAAAAGGATTAGATTTGGTTACCAATAAATTTTTATTTGTATATTTTGAAAAGGGAATACCAATGTGGCTATATTTAATAGTTTCGAATTGGATGTGACGTTGTACTTAATGTTGTACCTATGTTATAAAGATATTAAACTAATATTTTTCTATGTTAATTATTGGTATATTTCCTTAATACCCAAAATGCTAGGTAGAATATCATCTCATCAAAACTAACAAATTAAAAGAACGAATTGTAGTGCTTATTGTTCTTCCTCCCCCCATTTGAGTCTTTTTCCAGAATATAAAACATTGACCTTGTTAATAAAATAATCTCATCTCATTAATCACTTTCATGCTTCACACCTAACATGTCTTATTAAGGACCATTTCCTTATATTTTATGAGTTTGTGCATATATGTTGTGAAACCTATCATATTGGGATAATTGAGGTGATCATGTCTACATGTTGTATGTAACAATATCATGAATAAGTTAAACCCATTATGCGTAATTTCACTTGGTACCCTAGTTGGTGGCAATAGCCTTGCAAGATAGTTGGTGATTGTACCTATGATTTATCTCTTGTGAGATCTAAATGATGTGAGTGGAGACTACATTTTGAATTACTTGAGTATTTACCCAACAATTAAAATAGGTCCTTAAGAGGCTTTTGTAATGCATAAGATTATTTGGCATATCACTCTTGCAACATACACTTAATACTTACATGTATAAGAGAAATTAAATGAGTTGTCTTGTGCGAGGTCATACTCGTAGTATAAAATTCGTTATTGTTATGTATGTTTTATATGAGTTACATTTTTTGTATAATGATGTTAATACAACACGAAAGTAGCCACGTAAATGTAGTTAGCAACAAGGGTAAATAATATTAAACTAAGGAATGACCGCTATGAAAAATGGTACACCATTGAATGATGTCAAAACCAACATAAATGTCAAATGTGATCATAAAATGAATGTGATATTTTAAAGCTCCACAACTAGTACAACACCCTAATAACTTTAAAAACCAAATATGATACATGATCACATGCTTTTTTTTCACAAATGTGAATTAAAAAATTATGTTAATGAAATAATAAAATGTATCCTTTAGAATGGGATAACTTGAGAGTTGTAGCCAAGGTCTTGTGAGTTAATGAAATTGCACTCTATTTGGAATTGTAAAAGTTATTAGAACCCTTAGCATAGATAGGAATATATTAAATCCAAGATCACTGAGGAAGTATAATTAATTTTTGAAACATGTAATTAACCCATAGCTATTTAGATTAAATCCTTAAGACGATGAAACATAAGTAGTTTGAAATGTGAACTTCATTACATATATTCAAATGAAAATATCTATAATGGGAACAAAGGTATAATGTAACCTTACATGCACAATATTATTGTGAAAATATGAATTCCTAATTGGAGAAAAATATTGTGAATCAAGAATGATACAACTTAATTAGTTAACCTACATATTTGATTGTATTAACTAAAGATGAAAAGAGTATATTTTTAGTATTAAACAATGTTATGAAATGAACTTGGGATATGTTTTTTGTTGATCTAGTAATATTCCCTTTTCTTCCTCTCAATTTTCTTCCTTGTAACGAGAGATTTTTTCCAAACCAAGAAAACACTGCTCTCTCAAACAATATTTGAGTCAAATAATAGAAGACGCGTGTGTGTATATACGTTCCTAATCACAGTCATGATAAATAAAGTTATTGTTTTCTTAATACAATTATAGTAAAATGATAAAAATAGGATTGTAATAAATATCTCACCATGAAGAATTATGTGTTGTGGGAAGTGCATGTGAGTAAGTGTATATTACAGTGGATCATTGTTGTAGTCTGTCATTTTTGGAAATATGGCTTTGATGTGCATTATTTGTTTCATTTTATATATGTGATTCCATGGTTACACAAATATATCATGCATTATGCATTATCCTAAGTGATCCTATGAGATGTTATGTATGAAGAAATGTAAGCCAAAAAAAATTTATCATGTTATTTTATGTGTTTAAAATGTGGGTGTTACACACTCAAGCTACAAGTTGGTTGACAGTCATAATCTCCAACCCGCATATGGTCCCTCCTAGTATTTGCAACTTCCTTTAGAGCCAGCTGAGCAAGGGAATGAGGATGCACATGGGATTTTGGTTTATGCTCTTTGTAGCAAGAAGTGAAATCTCCTGTGGGATTTGAAGAAGAGACTACAATAGTATTATTTGGAACCTGCTGGTACCCAAATTGATTCTCCTTTAGAAACTGAGTAGCATCAAAGATTCAACAAGATGCTTAGAGACAGAAAAATCAAAATATATGTCCTTTTATAGCTGGAGAGGCGATTAATCTGGCTCTTTGTCACTCAGGCATAGGAGAATTGGATAGCACCTTAAAAGGATTTGATCTATCCTCACTATTTTAGGTTGTGTCTTCGAACCAAGGTAAGAGAACCCATTTTGTAACCTCTGTTGGTGAAAGATGGTGGTAAATATTTCTTTGCACAATTTTTTAGAGAAAACCTTGAGAAAATATAATCAATGCACCATAATTTAACTCTCATGATATGTCACTTCTAAAGAATGGATATATTTTCTAAACAAGACTTAGGTTACAAAATACATTGAAACTTGATTTCTCCTACATATTTTGGCAATGGAAATTATTTATTTGTGCATACCTAGGGAAAACAGGGGTAGTTTAGGTAGGATTCATTGTTTGTTAAAAAAAATTTGGTGGGAGATTAAGAAGGATAAACTTGAATTTTCTAGATCTTAAAGAAACTTTACAACAATTGGAAAAATCAACAATAGAAAGCTTCAAAATAGATAAAATATTCCTTCAAACAAAATGTGTGCATCAATGGAGGCCCAGATCTACACGTTTTCACACAATATTCAAGAACTTAACACGAAGGCTCGAGTTAAAATACTCAATTAAACATTGAAAACCTTTGGTTCATCACGCCTAAGGTATACCCAAAGACATACAAACAATCTCTGTCAACAAATGAATGCAAACTGATTTTAAGTTGTTTACTTCATTACTAGAAGAAAGCTCTTCTCATAATGAAATTGCAAATGCCATTAGACTATCATAGGGATAATATTTTGTGTGATTCAGAGAGAGTTTAACACAAGATTGCAAAAGGAACAAGAAAAAATATTTGAAGACATTCTGAAATTAAGAAGACACAAATTTTACCCAAGATTACACAAATTAATTATAATTTTATCAGATTCATTAGCAGGGGAAAGTTTCTTGAACAATCACAGAGCTTGTCAATGGATGTACACTCGTAACCAACTTGACATGATACAAATCTAAAAAAAAAGAAATTAACAGGTTTCTCAGATGGTCTCTCTGGAAGATGGGATTATTCAAGTTTTCACAAAAATATTAACCCTTGTCCATTTGCATGTCTAAAGCATGCTCTTTATAATACTCAACATACATCCATGCTTTCCCCCCAAGAAAATAATATTTGAGGCACCTTTGTTTGTTACATTTTTTATCATGATTTCCAGAAAGGGATGTTTAACAAATTTACACCCAAAAGTTGTCAGTTATTCAAAAAGGTGAATCATTAGAAATATTTCCATCATTGTTCCAACTGGGAGCACATTTTTCATCCTTCGTGCATGCATCCTCCATCATTTCATCTTTTTCCCATTCTTTCCTCTGTAATTTTTCTCTGCAACTAACTCCTTTGGTAATTCACATTTTATGCAAGTGCCCGAGAAATTCCAACTTCAAAATATCAACCTTTACATTCCTTGGAGTCACAAATTAAGATCTAAATCCATTAAATTGCACTTTGCAACCAAAAATAACAATGAATTTCATCAAAAAATGATGAAAAACAATGCGTATTTACATCTCCAGAAACCTTGGAGCATTAATGGCAAAAAAATAAGATGAAATGCACAACAACCATTTATTCTGCCCCTTTCTAACTTTAAATTAGAGTCATCCATGTTGAAATATTTGAGTCGAAACAGGTCTGGGGGCACTTTTTTGCATTTTATGAATTTTGGGGAAAATGCGCAATTTTAACATTTTTCCCTGCCACTTTACCTTTAAAAAATGGTCTTCACACGTGGCTCAATCTAGGCATCGACAGAGTTATAGCTCAATTCTGTAACTTTACCCTTTTTTACAAAAAGGTGATATTTCTAAATTTTACCCTGTACTCCACCCTTCCGCTTTAAGGTTCTGATGTGGGTCCCAACAGAGTCAGGGTTCATTTTTGCAACTTTTACCACTTTTTACAAAAAGGTAAAAATATTCAAAATTCTTCGACGACCTGCATTCCCACTTTGACTTTTCAACATAGGCCTTAATTGAACTCTGGTGGGCCATGCTTAATGTTTACAATTTATCCCTTTTTCATAATAAAGCTAAAAGTTTTCAAAAACGTCTGACAGCCTGACTCTCCTCTTTTACATTTCAACTCAACACATAGCATTAATTGATCTTCATGGGAGTTGTGGCTCATTTCAAAACTTTAACTCCTTTTCACAAAAAGGAAAAAATATTCAAACTACTCCGACGCTCCACACCTCCACCCTTGAATTTTCAAATCTGATTCAAACATGACATCATTTGTTCCACATCAGAAATGTGGCCCTTTTTATAAATTTAATCTTTTCAAAAACAAAACCAAAAGGCTTCAAATTTATCCACCAATCCACATCCCCTATGTGTTTAGCTTTTAAAACTACCATGTATCTTTCTCTTATCCCCAACAGAGTCGTGGTTAACTTTGTAAATTTAATCCTCTTACAAAATAAAGCTAAAAAACATCAAAGTAACCTGCCTATCCGCCATTCCATATTTGACTTAGAAGTTGCCAAGTGTCCTCCCATGGGCCTTAGGTAATTTTTGCACATTTTTCCTTTTTCACCATAGTGCCTTAAAAAACCAAAAAGACCTTCTTTCCCACAATTTCTCAAATTGTGACACATGTACACCTACGGGGAAAAAATAAGAAATTTTATCCACCACTTAATAACTTTGGATGACCAATAAGAAGTCTTCAGGGCCTTGTGACCAAATCAATCCTTTTGCCAAAGTAGCTAAAAGTGACAAATTTATAAAATAAACCTGTCATGCCTCATCCAATCAAAAGAGACCAAGTATTTTTTTACACTGAGATAGAATTTGACAGGGAAAAGACGTCTATCAAATAGTAAAATATAGAGAACTTCACCATTCATTCCCATAATTGAAATGTTTCAACAAGGGTAGAGAATTTTCAAATAATACATGGCTAAAATTTATCCACAACCATGAAAATTGATCTATAATGGCATACAAAAGAAGATTGAACATTTTTGTGTATACATTCAAGAGTTAGAAGATATTTTGAACTACGCAGATTTGGGCAAATAAGGGAAAATTAGGGCAAGATCAAATTGATCACCAGTAAAACCATCCGAGAAGTGGAAAAAAAGTTCCTAAACCCACTTCCGCCAACATCAACACCAGTTGGTATTGCATTTTCCTCCCAATGAATGGTTATGGAATTCACCTTGACCTTGTTTGTCTGGTTTGCCACCCCTTGAAACACCTAGCACATCACTGCTCACAACGTCACTCCATCTCCCTGGTCCATCTATAGGAAGAGCAATGCTGACGACCCCTATGAAATTTCCACTAATTTTGTGGCTCTCCCCATCTTCTTGAGTAGGGAAGACTTCCTTCACAATTATAGAGCTAGGGATAGGTTTTGGGGGCATGTTCGGGAGCTTTTGGGAGTGATTCACCAAAGCATAGATTTATTTATTCAATCACAACTAATTTCATGTAATTTAGTTGAATTGTATCACAAAATTATATTTAATTATGAAATAATTATTAATAGTTCTCATATATTCCAATATTTCCTAGACTATCTACTTCTATTTATGTAAGCACACCTACTATGTCCGCATAAGGTCAAATTTACTAAAATATTGTATCTTAGTCATGAGATAGTGATAAAGGGATGTCCTATAAACCATCCCTAGGTATATTTATCTAACCACATTTATTTTTGTCAAATAATGACATTCGATCATGAAAAATGGAAAATGGTTCTCGTATATGCTCATTTTCCCCCAAAGTTGAATGCATATATCTAGCTCCACCCATTTACAAACTATATTTTCTCGGGTAACACCATTTAATCATGAAATTATAAAAATGGTGCTTGTATATGCTAAAATATCCCCAAATATATATTTTTCTATCTAATCTAATCTAATTTGATTTATTTTTTTCATAAAATGACATTCTAGTATAAAAAATAATAAATGATGTCCCTATATGCTAAAGTTTCCTCAAATATACCTACATCTAATTGATTACTTCTAAATGGGGCCTAATTTCATTAAACCTATTGATAAAATTAAGTTCACTCATGAAATAACAAAATAACGTCCTCAAATATGATCAATATATCCCAAATCTACCTACATTTGTCTAGTAACAAAAATTATAGATAGAAATGTCAAATATATTTTCCCAAAATAAATTTATTTGTCAAGTATCATACCTGATTTGGTCATATTTTATCGTATAATGATAAATGATGTTCCAAATATGACCAAGATTTCCTTAATTTCCCTTCATGTATCTATTTGCACACAATCAAGACATAATTAAATTACATTTAGAAAATTAATGATATAAAATTATGAAATAACAACAAATAATTCTAAATTTATTCGTAATATCCCCAAAGCTACCTACATAAAATTATTCATACATAATCACAACCTGTTTTTCTAAAAATAGATCAAACAAATACATATAATCACCAAATACTTCCAAATAGTAGAAAATAGGCACTATTTCAAAAATCTAAAGTAATCTATAACATTGCACTTAATTAGGGCATGAATTTGTCATATTTACAAAAATAATGACAAATTAAATTATTAAATAACAAATAATACTAAAATGATCCATTTATCCCAAATTATCCTTTATCTTTTTAATTACACGCAATTATGGCTTAGTTATATCAAAACACTCAAATAATAATGTTTGATCTCAATATTAAAGTGGTACTTACTTCTAAGTGATATATGTTGAAATATCCTACTCACATCTCTATTCGCTCAAAATTTCTACTATTGTACTTCATTAGGTGGAAAGAATATTTTAACCTTTTATTATTAATTGAATATTATTAAAATAAATTGAAAAACATGAATGTATTGTTTTTATACATAGATACATACATAAAAAGATCCATATATAAGTTAGTTAATATAAGTTTCTATTAATTTTATAGATGTAATCTCAATTTTATTGTGGTGGCTAAATGAGATGTTGTTTTCCCCATAATGCCAAAATGCAATACACACTATTATGTTGTCACCACTTAACATTAAACAACATAAAAACATGTGATAATAATATCAAGTTCATGTGATAAAGTTAGGTTAATTGAAATTATGTTTAAAACATTGTATATAGACACTAGAATTTTACTTAAGATGCATTCAATCTAAGTTTACCACTTTTTGGCCACAAACTTCCTCCGTGTAGCTATGTGTTTTTATATGTGATAAATCATCATCACAATAATAATACCCCTAGAAAATATTCCTAAAATGTTGTGTTTCTATTAAAAATTAATTCTTAGGGGCATTACCCCTCCATCTACAGATAGAAGATGTACCACAATTATGTTTTAATGTTTCCTTTAGATTATTGATGTCATCAACTTGATTTGGCGTGGAGGGGGTATGATTTGGAGCATAAATAATTTATTTTAAAATTATTGTGTCTTTATTCATCATTTCCCAAGATGGATGTTCTCTTTGTATTCTTATTCCTCATTCAGGAGATAATGACATGGATATAAATAGATGTTATCTTTGTACTCCTATTCCTCATTTGGGAAATAATGATATGGATATAATGAAGAGCATGGGATTAAGTTGGGGAAAATAAAAATTTATGTTATATGAAACATGGATTTGATTCCATTATGTAGATTTTTTTTTTAATGGTAATATTAAAAATAATAAATTATCGTGAATAATTTTTTATACTATATACATTTATTATGAAACCCAATTTCTTAATTCTTATTTTCTAGATCACAGAACTAATACATGAGCATTTGAATATAGATCAATAGTTGATTCATTACGAAGAGTAGTGTGCTTTATTTATAAATATGGAAGAAGGTGGAGGATAAGGACCTACCATTAGTAACCTTACACAACAAAGTGTAATTCTTAAAAATATAGATTAAAACATAACAAGTCATCCTCCATGGTGTATGAGATTCTTTATTTTTGTATTGATTATTTGACAATATATCTGGCTTAAAATATGTTTTATATTTTT
This sequence comes from Taxus chinensis, assembly GCA_019776745.2. Lineage (NCBI taxonomy): Eukaryota > Viridiplantae > Streptophyta > Pinopsida > Cupressales > Taxaceae > Taxus > Taxus chinensis. Next base: position 626,687,710 of record CM034152.1, read on the forward strand.
AGCTCTTGTTTAAAAACTATTTAATGTATTTATATCTTTTTCTTCACAATAATATTATGTTTACGTTTCTAGTAATGTGTTTTTGGATGTTGTATTAAGGCTATTTTATTGTATTTCTATCATGTGCATTAGTTGTTTCCATGTGTTTTACCATGTAGTGCTGATATGATATCATTTTCAATTCATTTTCCCTTGTGGCCAAACATATTAAGTTCATCTAGTTGTCCTACTTTTTTTTACACTTTTTATACCTTCAACAAAATATGTTCCATAGCTAAAACTTGAACAAACACATAAAAAAATAAACAATTTTGTTTTTAAGAAATTAAATATACCAAGACACAAAACATTAATAATATACCTCATTTTTTAAGTTTTAAAAGTATTTTAACATATTTATTTACTGGCATTTTTGGCTACCAAGTTTCTAAATTTGATATGCTTATGAATTATTTTAAGAAACTGCTAATATATTTGTTTTGTATGACTAAACATAGATATTTATGAATGACATAAATATCTTAGTTGTCAATATTTCCTATAATTGTTAATGACTGATATGTATAACCCACATGCATATGTTACATTAAACTCTTCTTTATTTTTTTGTATGACTAAATAAACCCAATACAATTTATTTTAATTTATACAAATACTTTCCTTTGTAAATTTTCTTTTTAAATGTTTTCTTTATGAAAAAATTTAATAGAACAATATTATGAAATAGTGCCACTTCCATAACATAAGTTTTTATTTTCCAACAATAATTTTTATTATAATTTAAAATTTAAAATTTGAATTTTGTTTATTCTAAATGCATTCTAAGAAATGAAAAACAGAGACCCTATTTGTAAAAAGGGTTGATGTACATCTAGAGTACCTGCCACGAAAGGTTGTAATGAGATTGTTGAGGATAATGAGTCTATCTCTAAAGATTTCTCTATAATTAAGTGGAAAAGCTTCCAAATTTGGAATAAAAAGGGGCCATGAATCTTATGAATGTAGTATTGAACTGGAAGCACACATTGTTTAGACTCTTAGAGCAGCACAATAGTAAAGGAATAGGAATTATTTCAATTTTTATTTATTTGTCTTCTCTAGACATGGATGCTTTTGAAACTATGATAAAAAATATTCAATAGCTTGACAATGGGAATCCAATAACTCATCCCCATCATAGAAAAGAATATGAAAAATATAGTAGAAAATGTTGTATTTCCATTATTTCTTTACAGTAGCAATTTAGGGCAATGGATAGATGAAAATGAGATGGTCGTAAGTAGAAATATTGGGGGGTACATAGTCATGAAGACTGATAAGCTAAAAAATGTAAAAAAATTACGAATAATGAATAAACAGTAGTTCCCCTATTCAATTAGATCTAAAAGTTTCAAATGTCTAAATACCAAGGTAACATGGATCATATTAACTTGACCATGGAATGCAACTATTTTTTTATGGGTTGGTGTTACCTCAGTACACTAGGTATAGTGGGTAAGGAAGGTAACACTCTACCAAAAAGTCTTATATTCTCTGATATTCATGTTGGTGACTAGGGTGCATTTGAGATCACAACAAGAACACTGTATGAGCCTAAAATTGCTCATCTACAAACTTATCATCACATAAACATGTGAAAAATCCAAAAAATACAGTGGATAATGTAGTTTCCCAAGACTTTGTTAGAAGGCTGATAAGCTAAAAAATGAAAGATCATTACAAATAATGAATGAAAAAAAATTCCCATATTCAGATCTAATGGTAACCTACGAATAATAGGGGATCATGGGTAATATGAACATTGTCTTGGAATGCAAGCATTTTTTGTTGGGTTGGTCTTGCTTCGGTACTAGTCGTAAGAAAGATAACACTCTAGCAAAGAGTCTTAGACTAATTGATATGTGTTATAGTGACATGGATGCATTGAGGATCATGACAAGAACACAATATGAGCATAGGAATGGTCATCTTAAAATTCATCTCCATGTGACCATAATGACGTTCCAGAAAGTAGAGAGAAAAATTATTTTCTAAAAAATAAAATAAAAAATCACAAAATACCAAAAAAGAGTTTCGCATCAGGGAAAGGATCCCAAACTAGAACCTTCCATTTAAAAAACTATCTTCGTTATTCAATAAATGTATTATAGAAGTAACACTATTTGTATATTCCCATAAGCTGCTTCCAAACGGAAGTATCATCCCCTTACCTCACAACCTCTCCACATGACCACGAAAGTAGGTAATGAATATGTGGGTTGTGATGTAATAATAATGGAGAACAATTGAATGAAAAAAGGTACTATTATCTCTGGAAAGTGCACCCTATAGAGAGATGGTTGCAAATTTTCTAAGCCTACAAAATTGATGTCTCTCTCTTGTAGATACAATGGAGACACCTCAGGTCTATGTGTATACCTATTGTGAGTTAAATCTCTGTGATTAAAATTTTGGTTCCTTCTTAATGTATCCTAAATTGATTCTCTGTGGTTTTAGGGTAAGAAAATTTGTAAAATAAATAACTTAGGTGATACACCAAAACTTATGTGAGGGCTTTGAATGAGTATATGCACAATTGATTTAAGAATTCATTCTTGATGCATGAACCAACCATTTTCTAAAAATTATTTAATGGCAAAACTTGGTGATACTGAAGGAAAAATATCACAACAGTAGTGATAAGTCAACATACACATAAAAATTAAGTAGAATTTACTATTATTGCAGCAGGGTAAGTTGATTGGTAAGAGAATTTGCATTCACAAGAATAACAAGAAATAAATGCAAGCTGTAAATAATTGGTAAGGCAAGAAATTACTTCATACTCAGAAGGTAAAAACTCACAAAATGCTTCAGTACTCCTATATCCAAAAATTCTTCTTTGTGCCTTGGAAGGGAACAAATTATATAGAAAAATATTTTTTCTCACCCTTCCTCAAATAGTCTAAGGTTGTAATCACCCATGCATCCTAATTTTATCCTTTATTTAATAATAAAAGGATAAAATAATACAAATGAGAGCATGCATTTTAAAAATAGGCATTAATGGCCTTAAATACAATACAGTCAAACTGAAGTTGACTGTTCTATTTTTAAGGAAAGAATGGGTGGATAATTTACTAATAATAAAATTTCTTGTTAGGTAAGTCTTTCTAAATTAAGCATGCAAATTCGTCATCTTCTCTATTCTAAATTCTTCTAAAGCATGCAACATTATAGATCTCTTTATGTGAGAAAATAATTACAATACTTATCAATATTTGTAAAAAAATTATTCTTGTGGGGACCAACCCCCTATGTGCACATGTCCTGATATTTGCATCTTTTCTTGAGTGGTCACATGAGTGACACTTTCCAACTTCACTCCAACCTTCTTGTGGGGACCTCCTTTAACTTGCTTGGTTTCGCCACCTTGTGGACTTAGCATATATATAAAAAAAGGATCGACCATTTTACATGGCACATCTAACCATACTCACAACCTTTTTGATAATATACACATGCATATAATTTTAAAATCACCTTTTTGGTGATCATTGGGCACAAAGTGGTCAGATCTTGATTATGTGCTCGGACTATAGTTAGACTTTTAAAAGTCTTGGAAATTATTATTCGGAGGTCACATGGGCTGTCCCCTTCCTCACAGTGACTAACCCCTTGGTAAACTCATTCAGTGGTAGAATTAACTCAAACGGAATTAGCTTGGTTATTTGAAAAGGAACCTGGGATTTTGATTTGTGTACTTTTGTTTCAATTTCATTGATCTTTTTACTTGTGGTTAGGGGTTTCTAACTTGTTTTTGAATACGGTCAGTGGTGGCTTTCGACCTTTGATCTATGTAATTGTTGAAGCTTGATCATTGATGCTTGATCATTGGTTAGGGTTTGTTAACTCCACTCTCGAGCTGGCTGTAGAAGTAAAATTTGAGCATGATGATAGTTTTCATTTCATTTTTTAGCTCGCGGGTGAAGCCCTACAAATTTTTTTGCTGACTGCCATTTGTTTGATCTCGAGCTCAACTTCAATCTTCTGAAATCAGTTCATCTGCGCTTATTTTGGTCTACTTAGCAAGATTTAATGGCTGACATCTCTATATTTGTGTATTTATGAGGAATGGAAGTTAAAATGAGCTCGAGTATTGGCATATGATATTTTTAAATTTGTTGTTTAGGTAGCTACCAAGGTTGTTTCATTTGAGCTCTGTAAATCTAGCTTTTATAAGCCTTATACACATATTTTCATCTTTTGTCATGAAATATTTTCCTGAGCAATATTTGGTTGATCTCTTAGTTTAGCCTTTACTTTGAACTTGGTTTTGGTTTCCCATTTGGGTTTGCATTTTTGTGTGATTCAGATTTCTGCAAAGACTCTTCATGTCTCAAATTTTCCCTGTAAGTGTCATTTTAGAGTTCAAATACCATTTCATTTGAGCTATACTTCTGTATTTTCCTTTATGGTGAGCCTTCTTGCTTGATTTTTTACCTAAAACTTATCAATATCCATTGCTGAGCATGAAGTTTGTTTCTCTACTTAGAATGATGACTGCCATTGTTAAACTTGTAGATCTATATATTCTAAGAAATGGGTATTTGAAAAGGAACTTGAATAGCTAAAACACAATCTTTTAGGAATTTATGTTTTCTTATTTCTACTGGTTGGCCATCATTGTGACTATTTTGAGCTTGGGTTTTCTTAATACATTTGACTTTCTGAAATTTTTGAACCCATAGCTCGCTTACATATTTTTGAGATTCATTTTTCTCTATAGTTTGAGGGTTTCTATTATTTAGGCTTGATCTCTTCTATACATGACTATTACCTCATTTGAAGACACTTTGATATTGGAGGAATAATGGTATTTTGTCTCCTTCTAGCATCGCTGTGTAACTTTGAGATCTTGAGCTTGAAAACTCATTTATTGACTCATTTTTTGATTTACAAATTTTGAGGATTTGAGAAATTTCGTTTCAAATAGTGAGCTATTAATGTTTCTCTTACTTTTTGATACCTATTGATGGGTTTTTTTCATAGACTCAAGATCTGTACTTTTTGTGTGATTTCATTGATTTGGCATATGCAAAATCCCTTGTATTTGACATCCCAGTATTATTATTCCTCACCCTAGAGTTCTTCCACTATCCAAATTTGATTTCTTTGACTGGAACTTGCTCATTGCAAAAGAAACTATATGAGTATATCTCTTCTTCCAGTTCATTTTTGAAATGCCTATTTGTAACCTATATTTGCACTTATAGTCTTTGATACCTACAAGTAATTTTGACAAATTCTTTATCTATTTTGACGTAATTATCAAGCATAAGATTTGATTTGGATAATTTGTTTTTTACTGAAATCTTATTCAATTTGTAGAAAGTATCTATGTTTCAGTTACATTGGTCCTTTTCACCATGTATATGCTTCTTTCTTCTTCGCTATAACCTTTACCTGTTCCCATAGCAACTAGTTATCCCTTTTGTCCCTTCTAAGTGGCCTTCTAGAAACTGTAAATGGCTCATCAGTCTAACACCATTTAGAGGGCATAACCTTTCATTCAGGCATTTTGCTGAAAATGTTGTACACTTATTTTGCTTAAATAATGTATTTCCCTTCGATGCTTTCTTCGGTTCACTCAGATCTAAAATAATTGACTGTGAAAGTAGAGTAATAGTTACAACGTTTCTATCTATGAATATATAATTTGTACCTACTTTTCTGGAAAATAGGAACAATATATTAACTATTTAGGATATTATTTCCAGGGTATATACCTTGATTCAGATGTTTTATTTCCTTTCTGCAATTGCTTCTCACATAGATGCTTTCTGGAAAATTTGAAATGTTGGCTTTTCATCGCAAAGCCCTAGTAAATTTTTTCCAGAATCTTTTCTTTAATGCATTTCCAAAAATAGTAGTTGTGTTTTTAGATTCTAAATATAGAAAATGACACCTTTGTTGCTGGACTGGTATAGTAACTTGAGAATTGGAAAAATGTTAGATGTTTATCTTTATCATATCATGATTTTTTCTTTCCTGTATCACTTATTTAATTTGCATAGTTATTTTAAAGCATGTAGTAATTGAAAACAACATGATGAAAATTTTTAAATTTTCATTTTACATGGCTAAGCCCTATCAAAATTTTCCCAAAATATTCTCTCTCATCTTGTTTCAACTATTTTCCCTTCTATCTAGCCTCAGCTTATTAAAATTTGATTCTTACTCCTCTACTAAAACTTGAATCAAGCGTCTTCTTTCTTTCAATCTCTCCTTTGTACTGTTACTTCTTCCATTTGTAGAACAATTACTGAAAACTCAAGTTACATTATTCTTTCTAGCCAACATGTACCTATGATTTGTCAAATTTTTAATCACTGCAACCTATATCTACACACTTAAGAAATAAGTTAGAGAAATAATTAGGCTTTTTGGCCTCTCTTATGTCCATGTTTTCTTTTTTATTTCTTTTCTTTTCTTCCTGAGTGAATAAAGCATGTATAGTTATGATACTCTAGTAGAATATATCTCTTGTTATTTTAGATTCATATGCATGAAATAGGAAAGTGTAGGAATATGTTTTAATCCCTGAGCTAGTAATTTATAGTTAACTTTTCCCTTTTCAAGTACACTGGCCTCTACACGGAGATGGAGAAAGTTGGAGAAAAGATGCTCTGTCCAAAGAAAGAAAACCCCAAGGCAATGATGGGTTAACTCATACTCTTATACTTTCACTTTCATGCATGTGTACCTTTGATTTTAGTAGCTAAACTTTACTTTTCAGTTACATCCCACGGCTTGTGTGGGAAACATTTGATTCTCTTTGTGAATAAAGCATTGAATTTTGTGACTGAGTTTATATATCTCTTTCTGCATTTTTGCTTTCTGTATGGATTGTATAATGAACTAAACAACTCACTAACATAATTGAATGTATTAATCATGAAGGGAAAGTTTAAAGAACCTGTGACATCAAGTAATGAATTCTAATTTCCAGCAATCTATACTTATGTTTGATGATCCAAAACTTTACACTTCACCTATTCTACAATTGAAAGTCTTCATCAAAACAATACAACTATCTTTCGGGGCTTGTGTTTTTTTGCCGAGGAAAGTCATGAAATTATAGACTATGTGATCTAATACATTTTGTAACAACACACATAGATGTAGATTTCATGTAATCTCTTAAATAAATCAACAGTAATGACACAATTTGATATAATTTCCCCTATCTTAGGTATACTTCACCAATGCTATCTATCCTAACAAAGTTTCAAGTTGCCCAATTTTGGACAAGTGCAGAAATAGTCAAAGTTTCTGGTGATCCTGTGGGGAAATCTACCTGCTAGCTTATAGAATAGTGCCTTGCTCTTGTCCATTGGGCATGGAGTCTGAATATGTAACCAAAATTTGTCTTTTTTGAAAGTTCCAACCCTTCCAAAACAAACTAAAGCTGGGCAAACATCTGGAAAACCAGATCACATGCACAGATGCACTTATTGAAATAAAGAACAATGTAATGTGTAGAAGCTACGATTATTAAATGGAAATCCTACTCTAATAATCACTGTGATATTTTTAATAATAGTGTTTGAGAAACATACCATTCACTGGAATGGGGAGTTCCTCTCCATTCAAATTTGAAAGTTGAAAAGCATTGATTTCCTTGCAAGCTGAAATCATGTAAGGAACACTCCAGAGTGTATCAAACTTCTAGTGTCTTCCTGGATTTCCACGATCAACATCCAATTTCAACACAATATCTCCTTAATTGAAGACTCAAAATTTGGATTTCTTATCAAAAGTATTCTTCATCTTCTTCTGATTCTATTCCATATTTAAATGATCTTGATCTCTTAGCTTCCGTAATTGCATCAACTCTGCATAATGAACATGTAATGGTTTATTCTCAAGTAGCTCCATTTGATGCATCAAATCTAACGCAGGTAACTCAACTAAAATATGAATTATTGCTTCTTTTCCATACACAATTTTATACGGTGAATTACCAACTAATCTCTTAGGAGTCACAATGTCAGCCCAAACTACTGAATTCAACATCAAATGCCAAGCTCTTTGATTATCCTTGAGTGTTCTTCTGATGATCCTTTAACAAATTTTTGTTAGTACTCTGAGCTAAGCCATTACCCTGTGGGTAATAATTAGATGAAGAGCTTAAATAAATTCCATGGTTGATAGCCCATTATGTTACTTTAGCACCAAGAAATGCTAGAGCATTATCTGAAATGATAGTTTCTGGAACACCAAATCAGCAAACAATACCTTCATAAAAGGATAGTATTGAAATTTCAATAGCATCTTTTAAGGTTATTACTTCATTCCACCATGTAAAATAATATGTATTAGTTAACATCCACTTATATCCTTGTGAAGAAAGTGGGTTTATTATGCCAATAAATTAAACACCCCACTGCATAAAAGGATGATCAACTGAAATAGGCCGCAAAGGCTGTGAAGCTAAACGTTCTTTTCCAACAAAGAAAGAACATTTCATACACTTTCTAATCCATTCAAAACAATCTTTAAATATGCTAGGCCAATAATAACCTACTTTCATGATCTTTAAGGCTATAGTACGTGTTGAGAAGTGGACCTCCTGTAGGTCCTTCATGGAATTCTGATAATATTTTCTAAATTTTATCGTAATCAACACATCACAGCAGGATTCCATTTATATCTCTTTTGAACAACACACCATCAATGAAAAGATAAGGGATAGCTTGTAACCTGAAATACCTTCGTTTATTCTTATCCATACCTTCTGGATAGGTGTCATGCTATTAATAGTTAACCAAATTAGTCATCCACCTTGATTCTTAAATTTCTTGAGAAGGTCCAGGGTGCTGATTTTCTCATTGGAACATGATACTTGATTGATGATAGGTAATTTCAGCATGTTGTTCTAAATTTTCATATTCTATACCTTACTATTTTTCCATATCAGTAATTAGATGCTCGCATAAACCTTTACCTCGAACTTTCTTAGCAGCCCGGATATCCACATCATATTCCATAATCTTCCTTGTCTAGCCTACTGTTTTCTCATTCAATTATTTATTTATCAAGAAAGCTTTCACACTTGGATAACAAACAAGAACATGAATTTTGTTGTTTGAAAACATGTACTTAAAATTCTTTAGTCCTCTCACTACTAAAAGTACTTATTTTTCAAGAAATGTGTACCTTGTTTCATAATCAAGCAAGTTTGTCCAAAGAAAGTAATTGGTTACTCGATATTCTCATCATTGACATGAGTTAGAATAGCTGAGATTGTTTCAACTCCTGCAAGTGCATACATTGTAAAATCTTTATCAAATTTGGATTTACAAGAGTAGGAGCTTGAGAGATAGCTATTTTTGATAGCTTCAAAACCTTCTCTCCCTTTGTTGGTCCAAAGGAACATTTTCTCTTTCTTTAACATAGTTGCTAACGGTTTAACTAATGTTGCAAAATATGGAACAAATTTTCTAACAAAGTTGATTTTTCCCAAAAAGCTTTGTAGTGCCTTCTTTTGATGAGGCAATGATAGCTGTGATATAGCTTTGATTATGAAAGGATCAATTGTTAAACCTTTATTAAAAACAATATGGCCAAGTAGTTTACCTTGAGGTACTAAAAAGATAGACTTTTGGGTTTCAACGATATTTGAAATTTCCTACATAACTAAAAAATCTACCTTAAATGCATTAAATGTTCTTCAGAATCTTTTGAAAATATAGTAACATCATCTAAATAAACGAGGATGCATTTATTTAATAGGATGTGAAAATCCATGTCCATTGCACATTGAAACATTGCACTGCCATTTGAAATACCAAAAGGCATTCTTTTGCAAGCATAAGTACCCCACTTGGCGGTAAAAGTTGTTTTGTATCTATCTTCTTTGCGGACTAAAATATGATTTTATCCACTTTATCCATCTAGAAGAGATAATCTATCTGAACCTGAATCTGTTCTTAAAAATTTGATCCATACTCGGTAGTGGATACTGATCTTTTAACGATGCATTGTTAAGATCTCCGAAATCGACACATAATCTGATTTCTCCATTCTTCTTCCTAACATGAACAAGATTTGTTACCCAACTTGAATGCTTAATTGGGAAAATAATTCCCAATTCAATCAATTTTTATAACTCTTTCCTTCTAAGAGATTCTATTCTAGGATGTATAGGCCTCTATTTCTGCCTAACTGGTTTAGAATTTGGCTGCAATTCAATAGTATGTTGTGCTAAACTGGGATCAAACCATTTTAGGTCTTGGTATCTCCAAGTGAAAACATCTTTAAATTATGTGCAAAGATTAATAAAAGACTATTTTTCAGATAAGGAACATACCTTTTCGAGGAATAAATTCTTTCCTTCATTAACTGAAACCTCTTCATAATTATCAGCATGAGTTGACATCTTAGTTTTTTCCTTTCTCAACTAGTCATCATTTCTAAAGATATCTTCCAATGTTATAAGTCCTCGAGGAAATTTATTTGTCTTTAATTGAAAAATCTAGTCACCGTATAAATGCTGTAATTTATCCTGATTGACTATAGAAAATTTAGCTTCTTGCTGCAAAAACTTACAGATTTGATCATCACTTTTAAAAACCTGCCAATTTGATTCATTATCAGGTATAAAGGGTCTAACAATTAGCTTAATAGGAGGCTGGATTTTTTTTTTTTTCTATTTGTTCCAACACTTCAAAACTAGCACCAAATGCTGGCAAGTGTATCTGCATTCCTAATTTTAGTTATAGGTATAGACTGAATATTAATAGTATCAATATATTCCATTAAGTCTGAAACTCTATGTCTGTAAGATTTCATTAATGGATTCTTAACAAAATTGAATATTTTTACTTGATTGTTTACCAACTCAAAATTGCCAAAGATTTGCAATGTGCTCATACCTCTTTTTCTACCCCAAAGTAAGCTATGAATTAATGCTTCGTATTCAGCTACATTACAAGTACATGTAAATTGGAGACTCAAAGCTATGAAATACCTTTCATTTGTTAGGTAAGTGAGCATCAAACCTACTCCTTGTCCTTTCTTGTTCTTAGCTCCATCGAAATGAAGTATCCAGATCTCTTTTGCTGAATTTTCTATTTTGGACATAAAGGGAAGTGTTGCATGTTCTTCATGCATACAATATACACCAAAAATATGTTATTCAACCTCCTTAAAAGGATCATGGGCACATTCTTCAACTATTTTTTCATCCATAAACATGTTACAAACACCCTCTATTTCTGAAAATTGAGCCACATCATCGAAATCAAATTGATTCAACATTGAATAATAGGCCACTACATTTGGAGAATGAGGCTCAATGTGAAATCTAGCTAATGGTTCTAAATTGATAGTAACCTTAGTGCCATAACATATGGTAAAAAACAAGAACGACCGCACAAAGAAAAATACAAAGGTAAATCCACAAAAGTGACATGTTACAGAATGGAAACATTCAGGCAAGCATGTAAACATTACCTATAAATTTTTTATTACACCAACTGTATTATTTGTAGTTTCATCAATCTGTAAAACAATCTTTTCTATAGGCTCACACTACAGGCCCAATTTTTTAGCAATTACTTTTGGCATAACTATGCTACTTGCACTGCTGTCCAACATGCAGTTATAAACTAGATTTTCTCTAATAACCAATGATAGATAAAATGGTGGTGGTTTCTTTATGTCATGAGAATTTAAAAATTTTTGAACCATCCATCTAACCCCTTTTAGGTGGTCTTGATCAATTTTTCCAAGGACCATATATGTCTTTTGAACCTCCTTTTCTGCTATTTTGGAAGAAATTTAAAGCTTAGCTAGTTCATGAGAGATCAAATCTTGTTTGTCCTAGAATACTTAGAGCATTCCACGTCAAGATTTTAACATTATGGATTTTCATTACATCAATGATATTAAAAGAAGCAACTGTTTTAGAGATAGATTCAACTGTTTTAACATAAGCCTTAGCAAAAACTGATTCTGCTTCAGTAGCTTTAGATATCTGAGGAGTAAATAATCTTCTTGGATCAGGCTGTAGCTATTTTTGTTTCTCTTTACCAACTATAACACTTTTTGTTCTTTGAGGGAAAACAGGAATGCTAGCTTGTTTTGGGGGTGACAAATGCTGAATTATAAGTAATAGTGGCAGCATAGGTCTATTTTATTTTAAAAAAAAAATTAGTAGCCTTTTCTTGAGCTCTAGTTGTAACTGCAATGAAATATTCTTCATTGAAGCTGATCAAATTTTTTTTAGGAGCTTTCTGAACATGATTTTCTTCCTTCCCACTCTCCATTTGAGCCATAAACAATGCTTCAGATTGAGGTTGTGCAACAAGATTTAGGTTCAGGAAAGTATTTGGACAATTTACAGCTGAATGAGGTTGATTGCAAGGTTGACAACACTCCTCTGTAGCCATATTAACTGGAACCAAAGCATTAGATGTACTAGGAATGTTCAGATCAAATTCCCTTTCCTGATAAGGCTGCCTATAATTCTGAGTCTATTGGTAAGGCTGCCTATTTTGTTGATTTTACTGATAAGGAGCTTAATAAGGTCTGCTAGGCAATGTAAGTTTGTTTTCAATTGATGTCATCTTATTTCCCATGGTTTGCAAGGCTTTAAACATATCTGGGGATGGGAATGCAATAGTAGGTTCTACAATTGTAATAGGTTATGGAATAGGGGCTAAATCTGCCAAAAATGACATTGTAGGCCTTGGTGCTAATTTTCCAGCCTAAATAAGGTTGTTTTCATCTTGTATAGCAATGTTATAGGCATAACGAAGAGTATCACCTCCCATGGATTGAATCATAGTTAAAATATTTCTATTTAAATCTTTGATGTAGTAAAGGAAAGCATGATCATCTTGAGGCTTAACACTTTCTGGGATTCTCTCCCAAGTCCTAACAAAATGGATGTTGAAACTAGACATATACTCATGAGGGGCTCTTTTGATAGTAGATAGTTTTTCTATGAGGGATAAATGGTCTGAATTATCTTGGAACTGTTTCAGTAGTTTTTCACCTAAATCATCCCAAGATCTTATGCTTACAATCTCCAGGTTTATATACCATTGCAAGGCTTGTCCTTTAAAAGATGCAGCTAAAAGTCTTAAAGCTACATCTTCATGAGTGATATTATGGACCACACATATGGTTGCAACATCTTTAATATTTTCAGAAGGTGTATCTTGATTTTCACCAGTGGATGATGAAAAAAAAATTCATGGCAACATTGGGAATATCATAGTAAACTAGAATTACTAATGGGCTGCCATTAGTAAAGGTCAAAAAATTTCTAGTTGGTTGAAGGGCCATTGGAAAAATTGGGATATTGATTATAAAATTGATACGTGGTGAAGGAATATCAGGAGTAGGGTTATCAAAACTAGGTCTATTATAGGGTAATGCATTACCAACTCTTCTCCTTCTAGCAAAATTCAAAGGTAAAGAAACAAACTCAAGAGGAATTCCTCTTACCGAAGATCTCATAGTAATTTTAGGCATAGAACATGCTACAATACTAGTATGAAATCAACTTTACATATTCGCCAAATGATCATAAAATCATTAGAATAAATTGCTGCAGCTTGCTCCTAAAATTAACTTCTATTTGCTATAAATCTACTGTAGATCTACTCTAGAATCTGTAAGTTGCATGCAGATCTGATTCGTTGTCCCATCGGGTGTGCCAAAAACTATTATCTCTCGAAAGTGCACCATGTAGAGAGATGGCTACAGATTTTATAATCCTACAAAATTGATCTCTCTCTCTCATAGATATGATGGAGACACCTCAGATCTATGGGTATGCCTATTATGAGGAGAATCTCCAGGATTAAAAGGTTGGTTCCTTCTTAATGTATCCTAAATTGATTCTCTGTGGTTTTAGGGTAAGAAAATTTGTAAAATAAATAACTTAAGTGATACACCAAAACTTATGTGAGGGCTTTGACTGAGTATATACACAATTGATGTAAGAAGGATTTCTTGATGCACGAACCAATAATTTTCTACAAATTATTTAATGGAAAAACTTAGTGATACTGAGGGAAGAATATCACAAACGTACCGATAAGTCAACATGCACATTAAAATTAAGCAGAATTTACTGATATTGCAGCAGGGTAAGGTGATTGGTCGGGGAATTTACACTCACAAGACTAAACAAAAATAAATGCAAGCTGTAAATAATTGGTAAGGAAAGAAATTACTTCATACTCAGAGGGAAAAACTGGTAGAATGCTTCAAGTACTCCTATATCCAAAAAGTCCTCTGGGAAGATTGTGCCTTGCAAAGGCACACAATATATAGCAAAATGAATTTTCTCACCCTTCCTAAAAATAGCCTAAGGCTGTACTCACCCATGCATCCTAATTTTATCCTTTATTAATAATAAATAAAAGGATAAAATAATACAAACTAGAGCATGCAGTTTAAAAATAGGCATTAATGGCCTTAAATACAATATAGTCAAACTGAAGTTGACTGTTCTATTTTTAAGGAAAGAATGGGTGGATAATTTGCTAATAATAAAATTGCTTGCTAGGCAAGTCTTCCTCCTTTGAGCATGCAAATTCATCATCTTCTCTATTTTGTCTTCTTGTGAAGCATGCAAAAATACAGACTCTCTGTATGTGAGCAAATAATTACAATACTTAACAATATTTGCAAAATAATTATTCTTGAGGGGACCACCCACCTATGTGCACGTGTCCTGATATTGACATCTTTTCCTTAGTTGTCACATGAGTGACACTTTCCAACTTCACTCCTCCCTAGAGTGGGGACCACCTTTATTATTGCTTGGTTTGGCCACCTTATGGACTTAGCATATATATAAAAAAGGATCGACCATTTTACATGGCACATGCTAACCATACTCACCACCTTTTTGATAATATACACATGCATATAATTTGAAAATCACCTTTTCAGGTGATCATTGGGCACAAAGTGGTCATCTTTTGATTATGTGCTATATTGCACTATAGTTAGACTTTTAAAAGTCTTGGCAATGATTATTTGGAGGACACGTGGGCTGTCCCTTCCTCATGGTGACTCACCCCCTTGGTAAACACGGTCGGTGGTAAACTTAACTCAAATGGAGTTAGCTTGGATATTTGGAAAGGAACCTGGGCCTTTGATCTTTGTACTTGTGTTTCGACGCCGTTGATCTTTTTACCTGTGGTTAGGGTTTCTGACTTGGCTTTGAATGTGGTTGGTGGTGGCTAACTGTGGTTATTCATTTTGATCTTTGTGCATGGATTTCAACCTTTGATCTGTGTACTTGTTGAAGCTTGATCATTGATGCTTGATCATTGGTTAGGGTTTGTTAACTCCACTCTCGAGCTGGCTGTAGAAGTAAACTTTGATCTCATGATTCATTTTCATTTCATTTTAGAGCTCGTTGGTGAAGCCCTAGAATTTTTTTTGCAGACTGCCATTGTTAAGTGATTTGAAGCTCAGCTTCGGTCTTCTGAACTGAGTTCATTTATGCTTCTTTTGGGTTTGCTCAGCAAGATTTAATGGCTGACATCTCTGTATTTGTGTATTTATAAGGTCTAGAAGTTGAAATGAGCTCGAGTACTGGCATATGATCTCTATGCAAATTCGTTCTGAGGTAGCTTCAGGGGTCTTGCATTTGAACTTTGTAAACTATATATTTGCTAAGCCTTATACACTGGTATTTTCATATTTTTGTCCTGAATATTTTCCTGAGCAATATTTGGTTGATCTCTTAGTTCATCCTTTACTTTGAACTCGGTTTTGGTTTCTCATTTGGGTCTCGGCATTTTTGCATGCTTTAGAGTTTTGTGAATACTTTGCATGTCTCAAATTTTCACTGGTAAGTGCCATTTTAGAGTTCAAATACCATTTCATTTGAGTAGCTATACTTTCGTATTTTCCTTCGTGGTGAGCCTTCGAGCTCGATTTGTTACCTGAAACTTGTCAATATCCATTTCTGAGCATGAAGTTTGTTTCTCTACTTAGAATGATGACTGCCATTGTTAAACTTGTAGATCTGTATATTCTAAGAAATGGGTATTTGAAATGGAACTTGAATAACTAAAACACAATTTTTTAGGAATTTTTGTTTACTTCTTTCTGCTGGTTGGCTATTATTGTGACTCTTTTGAGCTTGGGTTTTCTTTGTAGTCTGAGTATTTCTGCCATTCGGGCTTGATATCTTTTGTACATGATTGTTACCTCATTTGCGGACACTTTGATATTGGAGACATAATGGTAGTTTGTCTCCTTCTAGCATCCCTATGTAACTTTGAGATCTTGAGCTTGAAAACACATTTTATGACTCATTGTCTGATTTACAACTTTTGAGGATTTGAGAAGCTTTGTTTCAAACGGTTCTATTAATGTTTCTCTAAATTCTTGATACCTGTTGATGGGTTTTTTTTTATAAACTCAAGATTTGTACTTGATTTCTAATTTCCTTGATCTGGTATATGCAAAATCCCTTGTATTTGACATTCTAGTATTGTTATTCCTCACCCTAGAGGTCTTCCTCTATCCACATTTGATTTCTCTGACTGGAACTTGCTCATTGCAAAAGAAACTATATGAGTATATCTCTTCTTTTAGTTCATTTTTGAAATGCCTATTTGTAACCTGTAGTTACAATTATACTCTTTGATACCTGCAGTAATTTTGAACAATTCTTGATCTATTTTGATGCAATTATCAGGCATAAGCTTTGATTCGGATACTTTGTTTTGTACTGAAAATATTCTTCCATTTGTAGAAAATATATGAGTTTCAGTTACATTGGTCCTTTTCAGCATGTATATGCTTCTTTCTTCTTTGTTGTAACCTTGTACCTGTTTCCATAGCAACTAAAAATTACCCGTAGCAACTAGTTATCCTTTTGTCCCTTGCAAGTGGCCTTCTGGAAACTATAAATGGCTCATCTATGATAACACCATTTAGAGGGCATAACCTTTCATTCAGGCATTTTTTTGAAAATGTTGTACTCTTATTTTTGCTTAAATAATGTACTTCCCTTTGATGCTTTCTTCAGTTCACTCAAATCTAAAATAATTGACTGTGAAAGTATAGCAGTAGTTGCATTCTTTCTATATATGAATATGTAATCTGTACCTACTTTTCTAGAAAATAGGAACAATATCTTAACTATTTCAGATATTATTTCTAGGGTATATACCTTGATTCAGATGTTTTATTTCCTTTCTGTAATTGCTTCTCACTTAGATGCTTGCTAGAATATTTGAAATGTTGGTTTTTCATTGCGAAGCCCTAGAATTTTTTTTCCAGAATATTTTCTTTAATGCATTTTCAAAAATAGCAGTTATATTTTCTAATCCAAAACACAGAAAATGACACCTTTCTTTCTAGACTGATATAGCAAATTGAGAATTAGAACGATGTTAGTTATTTATCTGGATCATATCATGCTTTTCTATTTCTTGTATCACTTATTTGATTTGTATAGTTCTTTTAAAACATGTAATAATTGAAAACAACATGATAAAAAGTTATAAATGTCCATTTTACATGGCAAAGGCCTATCAAAATTTTCCCAGAATCTTCTCTCTCATCCTGTTTCAGTTGTTTGCCCTTTTCTATCTAGCCTTAACTTCTTAAAATCTATTTCGTACTCCTCTGCTGAAACTCGAAACAAGTGCCTTCTTTTTTTCAGTCTCTCCTTTGTACTGTTACTTCTTCCATTTGTAGAACAGTTGCTGAAAACTCAAGTTACATTCTTCTTCCTAGCCAACATGTACCTATGATTTGTCAAATTTTCATGGCTGCAACCTATACCTGCACACTTAAGAAATCAGTTAGAAAAATAATTAGGCTTTTTGGCCTCTCTTATGTCCATGTTTTCTTCTGTCTTTCTTTTCTTTTCCTCCTGAGTGAATAAAGCATGTACAATTCTTGATCTTCCAGTAGAATATATCTCCTATTATTTAAGATTCATATGCACAAAATAGGATAGTGTAGGAATATGTTTTAATCCCTAAGCTAGTAACTGACAGTTAACTTTTCCCTTTTCAGGTACAGTGGCCTCTACAATGGAGATGGAGAAATTTGGAGCAAAGATGATTTGATCAAAGAAATAAAACCCCAAGGCAATGATGGGTTAACTCATACTCTTATACTTTCTCTTTCATGCATGTGTAGTTTTGATTTCAGTAGTTGTACTTTACTTTTCAGTTACATCCCATGGCTTGTGTGGGAAACATTTGATTCTCCTTGTGAATAAAGCATTGAATTCTGTAAATGAGTTGTATATCTCTTTCTTCATTTCTACTTTCTGTATGGATTGTATAATGAACTAAACAACTCAGTAACATAATTGAATGTCTTAATCATGAAGGAAAAGTTTAAAGAACCTGTGACATTCAGTAATGAATTCTTATTTCCTGCAATCTGTACTTATGTTTGCTATTCCAAAACTTTACACTTCACCTATTCTGCAATTGAAAGTCTTCATCAAAACAACACAACTATCTTTTGAGGATTGCGTTCTTTTTCCGAGGATAGTCGTGAAATTGCAGACTATGTGATCTGTTACGTTTTGTAACAGCACACATAGCTACAGAATTTCATGTAATCTCTTAAATAAAATAGTAGTAATGACATAATTTGATATAATTTCCCTTATCTTAGGTATACTTCACCAATGCTATCTATCGTAACAAAGTTTTGAGTTGTCCATTTTTTACACAAGTGTACAAATTGTCAACATTTCTAGCGATCCTGTAGGGAAAGCTACCTGCTAGCTTATATACCAGTGCCTTTCTCTTGTCCATTGGGCATGGAGTCTGAATATGTAGCCAAAATTTTTATTTTCCGAAAGGTCCAACCCTTCCAAAACAAAATAAATATGGGAAAAGATCTGGCAAAGTAGATCACATGCACGGATGCACTTATTGAAATAAAGAGAAATGCAATGTGTAGAAACTACACTTATTGAATGTAAATCCTACTTTAAAAATCACTATGATATTTTCAATAACAGTGTTTGAGAAACATACCATTCACAAGAATGGGGAGTTCCTCTCCATTCAGCTTCGAAAGCTGAAAAACATTGTGTTCCTTGCAAGCGGAAATCATGTAAGGACCACTCCAGAGTGTATCAAACTTTGAGTGTCTTCTTGGCTTTGTACGATCAGCATCCCATTTTAACACAATATCTCCTTCATTGAAGACTTGAAATTTGACTTTCTTATCAAAATTCTTCTTCATCTTCTTTTGATTCTTTTCCATATTTAAATGAGCTTGATCTCTTAGCTCCTGTAATTCCATCAACTCTTCATAATGAACCTCAAATGGTTCATTCTCAAGTAGCTCCATTTGATGCACTAAATCTAACACATGTAACTCAATTGAAATAGGAATTCTTTCTTCTTTTCCATACACAAATTTATATGGTGAATTAGAAACTGATCTCTTAGGAGTCACTCTATCAGCCCAAAGTACTGAATTCAACATCAGATGCGAAGCTCTTTGATTATCCTTGAGTGTTCTTCTGATGATCCTTAACAAATTTTTGTTAGTAATCTCAGCTAAGCCATTACCTTGCGGGTAATAATTAGATGAAGAGCTTAAATAAATTCCATGGTTGACAGCCCAATTTTTTACTTTAGCACCAAAAAATGCTAGAGTATTATTTGATATGATAGTTTCCAGAACACCAAATCTGTAAACTATACCTTGATAAAAGGATAGTATTGAAGTTTCATTACCATCTTTTAAGGCTATTGTTTCAGTCCACCGTGTAAAATAATATGTAGCAATTAAGATCCACTTATGTCCTTGTGAATAATGTGGGTTTATTATGCGAATAAAGGCAATACCCCACTTTATAAAAGGTTGACCAACTGAAATAGGATGCAAAGGTAGTGAAGCTAAATGTTCTTTTCCAACAAACAAAGCACATTTCTTACACTTTCTTATCAATTCAAAATAGTCTTTAAATATGTTATGCCAATAGTAACCTACTTTCATGATCTTTAAGGCTATAGTACGTGTTGAGAAGTTGCCTCCAGTAGGTCCTTCATGGAATTCTGATAATATTTTCTGAATTTTATCATAATCAACACATCATAGCAGGATTCCATTTATATCTCTTTTGAACAACACACCATCAATGAAAAGATAAGGGATAGCTTGTAACATGAAATACCTTCATTTATTCTTATCCATACCTTCCAAATAGGTGTCATGCTGTAAATAGTTAACCAAATAAGTCATCCACCTTGATTCTTAAATTTCTTGAGAAGGTTTAGGTTGCATATTTTCTAGTTAGAACATGATACTTGATTGATGATACGTAATTTCAGCATGTTGTTATGAATCTTCATATTCTGTATCTTGCTATTTTTCCATATCAGCAATTAGATGCTGACATAAACCTTTACCTCGAACTATCTTAGCAACCTGGATATCCACATCATATTCCATAACCTTCGTTATCCAACCTACTCTTATCTCATTCAATTATTTATTTAGCAAGAAATATTTCACACTTGGATGAAAAACAAGAACATGAATTTTGTTTTTTGAAAGCATGTACTTAAAATTCTTTAGTCCTCTAACTACTGAAAGTACTTGTTTTTCAAGAAATGTGTACCATGTTTCATAATCATGAAAATTTTATCGAAAGAAAGTAATTGGTTGCTCAATATTCTCATCATTGACATGAGTTAGAATAGTTGAGATTGTTTCAGCTCCTGTAAGTGCATACATTGTAAAATCTTTATCAAAATTTGGATTTGCAACAGTAGGAGCCTGAGAGATAGCTATTTTGATAGCTTCAAAACCTTCTATCCCTTCGCTATTCTAAGGGGATTTTTTATCTTTGTTTAACATAGTTGTTAACGGTTTAACCAATGCTGCAAAATCTGGAACAAATCTTCTAACAAAGTTGATTTTTCCTAGAAAGATTTGTAATGCCTTCTTTTGATGAGGCAATGATAGCTTTGATATAGCTTTGATTATGAAAGCATCAATTGCTAAACCTTTCTTAGAAACAATATGGCCAAGTAGTTTACCTTGATGTACTAAAAAGATAGACTTTTTGGGGTTCAAGGATATTCCAAATTTCCTGCATAACTGAGAAATCGTCCTTAAATGCATTAAATGTTCTTCAAAATAGGCTGTATGCATTCATTAAATAGGCTGTGAAAATCCATGTCCATTGCACATTGAAATGTTACTTTAGAATTTGAAAGACCAAAAGGCATTCTTTTGTTAGCATAAGTACCCCACTTGGTGGTAAAAGTTTATTTGTATCCATCTTCTTCTCAGACTAAAATCTGATTGTATCCACTTTATCCATCTAGAGGAGATAATCTATCTGAACCTGAAACTGTTCTTAAAATTTGATCCATATTTTGTAGTGGATAATGATATTTTAACGATGCTTTGTTAAGATCTCTGAAATCCACACATAATCTGATTTCTCCATTCTTCTTCCGAATAGGAACAAGATTTATTACCCAACTTGAATACTTAACTGGGAAAATAATTCCTGATTCAATAAATTTTTATAACTCTTTCCTCGTAAGAGGTTTTATTCTAGGATTTATAGGCCTCTATTTCTGCCTAACTGGTTTAGAATTTGGCTGCAATCCAATGGTATGTTGTGCTAAACTAGGATCAAACCCTTTCAGGTCTTGGTGTCTCCAAGCGAAAACATCTTTAAATTATGTGCAAATATTAATAAAAGACTATTTTTCAAATAAGGAACATACATTTCCAAGGAATAAATTCTTTCCTTCATCAACTGAAACCTCTTCATAATTATCAACATGAGTTGACATCTTAGTTTTATCCTTTCTCAACTGGTCATCAGTGCTAAAGATATCTTCGAATGTGACAAGTCCTTGAGGCAATTTATTTTTCTTTAATTAAACAATTTGGTCACCATATAAATGTTGTAATTTATCCTGATTTACTACAGAAAATTAAGGTTTTTGCTGTAAAAGCCTACAGATTTGATCATCACTTTCAAAAACCTGCCAATTTGATTTGTTATCAGGTTTATATGGTCTGAGAGTTAGCTTAATATGGGGCTGAATTTTGTTGTTTTCTATCTATTCCAGGACTTCGAAACTAAAACCAACTGCTGCAAGTCTATCTGTGTGCTTATTTTCAGTTCTAGGAATAGACTAAATATTAATAGTGTCAAAATGTTCCATTAAGTCTGAAACTCTATGTTTGTATGATTTCATTAATGGATTCTTACAAACATTTAAGCTTTTTACTTGATTGATAACCAACTCAGAATCACCAAAGATTTGTAATGTGCTGATACCTCTTTTTTTGGCCCAAAGTAAGCCATGAATTAATGCTTCATATTCAGCTACATTACAATTACATGTAAATTTGAGACTCAAAGCTATGAAATACCTTTCATTTGTCAGGGAAGTGAGCATCAATTCTTCTCCCTATCCTTTCTTGTTCTTGTTTACATCGAAATGAAGTTTCCAAATCCCTTCTGCTGAATTTTATGTTTTGGATAGTAAGGGAAGTGTTACATTTTCTTCATGCATACAATATACACCAAAAAGATGTTCTTCAACCTCCTTAAAAGGATCATGGGCATGTTATTCAACCGTTTTTTCATCCATAAACATGTTAAAAACACCCTCTAATGCCGAAACTTGAGCTACATCATCGAAATCATATTGATTCAACATTGAATAATTGGCCACTGCATTTGGAGAATGAGGCTCAATGTGAAATCTAGCCAAAGGTTCTGAATGGATAGTAACCTTAGTGCCATAACATGTGGTAAAAAAAAGGACCAATCTGAAGAGATATAACCTCCTATTTTCACTATAAAATCTCTATATAAGCACAAAGAAAAATATGGAGGTAAATCCACAATAGTGACATCTTAAAGAATGGAAACATTCAGGCAAGCATGTAACATTACCTCTAATTTTTTTATTACACCAACTATAGTAGTTTTAGTTCCATCAAGCTATAAAACACTCTTTTCTATAGGCTCATACTGCAGGCCCAATTTTTCAGCAATTGATTTTGGCATAACTGTGCTACTTGCACCGCTATCCACCATGCAGTTATGAACTAGATTTTCTCTAAGAATAAGTGATAGATAAAATGGTGGTGGTTTCTTTATGTCATGAGCATTTAAAACATTCTGAACCATCCATATAACCCCTTTTGGACGGTCTTGATCAAGTGTTCCAAGGACCATATTTGTCTTTTGAACCTCCTTTTCTGATATTTTGGAAGAAATTTGTTGCTTAGCTAGTTCATGAGAGAGCAAATCTTGTTGTCCTGGAATACTTAGAGCATACCACATCGAGATGTTAACATTATGGTTTTGCATTACATTAATGATATTAAAAGAAGAAACCATTTTAGAGATAGATTCAGCTGTTTTAGCATAAGCCTTAGCAAAAAATGATTTCACTTCAACAACTTTAGATATCTGAGGAATAAATAATCTTCTTGGATCAGGTTTTATCTAATTTTATTGCTCTTTACAAGATGTAACACTTGTTTTTCCTTGAGGGACATTAGGACTGCTAGCTAGTTCTGGGTCTATAGATGTTGAATTATCAGTAATAGTGGGTAGGATAGGTCTATTTTGTTATTTTTTATTCTCAGTAGCCTTTTCTTGAGCTCTAGTGGTAACTGCAATGAAATATTCTTCATTGAAGCTGAACAAATTCTATTCAGGAGCTTTTTGAACATGATTTTCTTGCTTCCCACTCTCCATTTGAGGCATGAACAATGCTTCAGATTGAGATTGTGCAACAAGATTCAAGTTCAAGAAATTATTTGGACAATTTGCAACTGAATGAGGTTGATTGCAAGGCTGACACCACTCCTCTGTAGCCATATTAACTGGAACCAAAGAGTTAGATGTATTAGGAACATTTAGATCAAATAACCTATCCTGATAAGGCTGCGTATAGTTTTGATTCTATTGGTAAGGCTGCCTATTTTGTTGATTTTGTTGATTTGGAGCTTGATAAGGTCTACTAGGAAATGCAAGTCTATTTTCAATTTATGTCAGCTTATTTCCCATGGTTTGTAAGGCTTTAAACATATATGGGGATGGGGCTGCAATAGTAGGTTCTACAATTGTAATAGGCTGGTGAATAGGGGCTAAATCTACCAAAATTGACATTGTAGGCCTTGGTGCTAATTTTCCAACCTGAATAAGGTTGTTTTCAGCTTTTATAGCAATTTCATAGGCATCAAGAAGAGTATCACCTCCCATGGATTGAATCCTAGTTAAAATATCGCTATTTAAAGCTCTGAGGTAGTAAAGGAATGTGTGATTAGCTTTAGGCTTAACACTCGCTGGGAATCTCTCCCAAGTCCTAACAAATAGGATGTTGAAACTAGAGATATACTCATGAGGGGATATTTTGATAGTAGATAGTTGTTCTATGAGGGATAAATGGTCTAAATTATCTTGGAATTGTTTCAGCAGTTTTTCACCTAAATCATCCCAAGATCTTATGCTTCCAATCTCTAGGTTTCTATACCATTGCAAGGCTTATCCTTTAAGATATGCTGCTAAAATTCTTAAAGCTATGTCTTCATGAGTGATATTATGGAATGCACATATGGTTGCAATATCTTTAATATGTTTAGCAGGTGTAACTTGATTTTCACCTGTGAATGATGGAAGAATTTTCATGGAAGCATTGGGAATATCATGGTAAACTTGAACTATTAATGGGCTGCCATTAGTAAAGATCATAAAAATTTTCGGTGGTTGAAGGGCCATTGGAAAAATTGGGATATTGATTATAACATTGATACGTGGTGAAGGAATATCAAGAGAAGGATTATCAAAACCACGTCTATTATAGGGTAATGTATTACCAAATCTTCTCCTTCTTGTAGATTTGAATGGTAAAGAAAAAAAATCAAGAGGAATTCCTCTTACCAATGATCTCATGGTCACTTTAGGCATTGAACATGCTGAAATATTGGTTTTAAATCAGCTTTACGGAGTTGCGAAAGGATCATAAAATCTTTAGAATAAATTGTTGCAGCTTGCTCCTGAAAGTAACTTTTATATGTTGTAAATCTACTCTAGATCTACTCTAGAATATGTAACTTGCATGCATATTTGATTCATTATCCCACCAGGTGTGCCAAAAAGTGTTATCTCTCGAAAGCACACCTTGTAGAGAGATGGTTTCAGATTTTCTAAGCTTGCAAAATTGATCTCTCTCTCCCTCTCATAGATACAATGGAGACACCTTAGGTCTATGGGTATACCTATTATGAGGTGAATCTATGATATTAAAATGCTAGTTCATTCTTGATGTATCCTAAATTGATTCTTTGGGGTTTTAGGGTAAGAAAAGTTGTAAAATAAATAACTTAGGTGATACACCAAAACTTATGTGATGGATTTGACTGAGTATATGCACAATTGATGTAAGAAGGATTTCTTAATGCATGAACCAATAGTTTTCTACAGATTATTTAATGGAAAAACTTAGTGATACAGAGGGAAGAATATCGCAAGAGTACTGATAAGTCAACATGCACATTAAAATTACGCAGAATTTACTGATATTGCAGCAGGGTAAGTTGATTGGTCAGGGAATTTACACTCACAAGACTAAACAGAAATAAATGCAAGCTGCAAATAATTGGTAAGACAAGAAATTACTTCATACTTAGAAGGCAAAAACTGGCAGAATGCTTCAATACTCCTATATCCAAAAATTCCTCTTTTTGCCTTACAAGGGCACACAATATATAGCAAAATAAATTTTCTCACCCTTCCTAAAATAGCCTAAGGTTGTACTCACCCATGTATCCTAATTTTATCCTTTATTTAATAATAAAAGGATAAAATAATACAAACTAGAGCATGTAGTTTAAAAATAGGAATTAATGGCCTTAAATACAATACATTCAAACTAAAGTTGACTGTTCTATTTTTTATGAAATAATGGGTGGATAATTTGCTAATAATAAAATTGCTTGCTAGGCAAGTCTTCCTCCTTTGAGCATGCAAATTCATCATCTTCTTTTTTCTATCTTATTGTGAAGCATAAAAAAATACAGATCTCTGTATGTGAGTAAATAATTATTCTTGTGGGGACCACCCCCTATGTGCACATGTCCTAATATTTTCATCTTTTCCTGAGTGTTCACATGAGTGACACTTTGCAACTTCACCCCAACCTTCTTGTGGGGAGGTCACCTTTAACTTGCTTTGTTTGGCCACCTTGTGGACTTAGTATATATATATAAAAGAATCGACTATTTTACATGGCACATCTAACCATACTCACCACTTTTTTATAATATACACATGCATATAATTTTAAAATCACCTTTTCGGTGATCATTGGGCACAAAGTGGTTGGCTTTTGATTATGTGCTAGGACTATAATTAGAATTTTAAAAGTCTTGGCAATGATTATTTGGAGGACACGTGGGCTGTCCCCTTCCTCATGGTGACTCACCCCTTGGTAAACTCGGTCGGTGGTAAACTTAACTCAAATGGAGTTAGCTTAGATATTTGGAAAGGAACTTGTGCCTTTGATCTATGTACTTCTGTTTTGATGACATTGATCTTTTTACCTGCGGTTAGGGTTTCTGACTTGGATTTCAATGCGGTTGGTGGTGGATAACTATGGTTAATCATTTTGATCTCTATGCATGGCTTTTGAGCTTTGATCTGTGTCCTTGTTGAAGCTTGATCGTTGATGCCTGATCATTGGTTACGGTCTTTTAACTCCACTCTCGAGTTGGTTGTAGAAATAAACTTTGGGCATGATGATCATTTTCATTTCATTTTTTAGCTCGAGGGTGAAGCCCTAGAAATTTTTTTACAGACCGCCATTGTTTTGATCTCAATCTCAACTTCGGTCATCTGAACTCGGTTCATTCATGCTTCTTTTGGTCTACTCAGCAAGATTTAATGGCCAACATCAAAGTATTTATGTATTTATGAGGTCTAGAAGTTGAAATGAGCTCGAGTACTAGCATATGATCTCTATGAATTTGTTGTTGAGGTAGCTACCAAGGTTGTTCCATTTGAACTTTGTAAATCTAGCTTTGATAAGCCTTATAGACATATTTTCATCTTCTGTCCTGCAATATTTTCCTTAGCAATATTTGGTTGATCTCTTAGTTCAGCCTTTACTTTGAATTCGATTTTGGTTACTCATTTGGGTCTGTATTTTTGCATGCTTCAGATTCGTGCAAAGACTCTACATGTTTTGAATTTTCCTGGTAAGTGCAATTTTAGAGTTCAAATACATTTTAATTTGAGCTATACTTCCATATTTTCCTCTATGGTGAGCCTTCAAGCTTGATTTGTTACCTAAAACTTGTCAATATCCATTTCGTAGCATGAAGTTTGTTTCTCTACTTAGAATGATGACTACCATTGTTAAACTTGTAGATCTATATATTCTAAGAAATGGGTATTTGAAAAGGAACATGAATAACTAAAACAATTTTTTTAGGAATTTTTGTTTGCTTCTTTCTGTTGGTTGGCCATTATTGTGACTCTTTTGAGCTTGGGTTTTCTTAATACATTCGACTTTCTAAGATTTTTGAACTTGTATCTTGCTTACATCTTATTGAGATTCATTTTTCTCTGTAGTCTGAGTGTTTCTACCATTCGGTCTTGATCTCTTTTGTACATGACTGTTACCTCATTTGGGGACACTTTGATATTGGAGGCATAATCCTAGTCTATTTCCTTCTAGCATCCCTGTATAAATTTGAGATCTCAAGCTTGAAAACTCAATTTTTGACTCATTTTCTGATTTACAACTTTTGAGGATTTGAGAATTTTCGTTTCAAATGGTGAGCTATTAATATTTTTATGACTTCTTGATACCTGTTGATGGGTTTTTTTGATACAATCAAGATCTATACTTACCGTCTGATTTCCTTGATCTGGTATATGTAAAATCCCTTGTATTTGACATTCCAGTATTGTTATTCCTCACCCTAGAGTTCTTCCTCTATCCACATTTGATTTTTTCTGACTGGAACTTGCTCATTGCAAAAGAAACTATATGAGTATATGTCTTCTTTCCATTCATTTTTAAATGCCTATTTGTAACTTGTAGTTGCACTTATACTATTTGATACCTACAGTAGTTTGGAACAATTTTTGATATATTTTGATGAAATTATTAGGCATAATATTTGATTCGGATACTTTGTTTTGTACTAAAATCCTCTTCCATTTGTAGAAAATATCTGAGTTTCAGTTACATTGGTCCTTTTCAGCATGTATATGCTTCTTTCTTCTTTACTGTAACCTTTATCTATTCCCATAGTAACTAAAAATTGCTCGTAGAAACTAGTTATCCTTTTGTCCCTTGCAAGTGGCCTTATGGAAACTGTAAATGGCTCATTTGTGTAAAACCATTTAGAGGACATAACCTTTCATTCAGGCATTTTGCTTAAAATTTTGTACTCTTATTTTGCTTAAATAATGTACTTCCCTTTGATGCTTTCTTCGGTTCACTCAGATCTAAAATAGTTGATTGTGAAAGTATAGTAGTAGTTGTATCCTTTCTATCTATGAATATGTAATTTGTACCTACTTTTTTGGAAAATAGGAACAATATATTAACTATTTCAGATATTATTTCCAAGGTATATACCATGATTTAGATATTTTATTTCCTTTCTGCAATTGATTCTCACTTAGATGCTTGCTGGAAAATTTGAAATGTTGATTTTTCATGGCGAAGCCCTGGCAAATTTTTTCCAGAATCTTTTCTATAATGCATTTCTAGAAATAGTAGTTATATTTTATGATCCAAAATATAGAAAATGAAACCTTTCTTTCTAGACTGATATAGGAAATTGAGATCTGGAAAGATGTTAGTTGTTTATGTTGATCATATCATGCTTTTTTGTTTCATGTATCACTTATTCAATTTACATAGTTCTTTTAAAGCATGTAGTAATTGAAAACAACATGATGAAAAGTTGTAAATGTCCATATTACATGGTGAAGCCCTGTCAAAATTTTCCCACAATCTTCTCTCTCATCTTGTTTCATCTATTTTCCCTTTTCTATCTACCCTCAGCTTCTTAAAATCTGCTTCTTACTCCTCTATTGAAACTTGAAACAAGTGTCTTCTTTCTTTCAGTCTCTCCTTTGTACTGCTAATTCTTCCATTTGCAGAACTGTTCCTAAAAAATCAAGTTACATTCTTCTTTCTAGGCAGCATGAACTTATGATTTGTCAAATTTTCATGGCTACAACCTATATCTGCACAATTAAGAAATCAATTAGAAAAATAATTAGGATTTTTGGCCTCTCTTATGTCCATGTTTTCTTATTTCTTTCTTTTCTTTTCTTCCTGAGTGAACAAATCTTGTATAGTTATGATCTTCTAGTAGAATATATCTCCTGTTATTTGAAATTCATATGCATGTAATAGGACAATGTAGGAATATGTTTTAATCCCTGAGCTCGTAAATGACAATTAACTTTTCCCTTTTCAGGTATAGTGGCCTCTAGAATGGAGATGGAGAAAGTTGGAGCAAATATGCTTTGATCAAAGAAAGAAAACCCCATGGAAATGATGGGTTAACTCATACTCTTATACTTTCTCTTTCATGCATGTGTACCTTTGATTTCAGTAGCTAAACTTTACTTTTCAGTTACATCCCATGGTTTGTGTGGGAAACATTTAATTCTACTTGTGAATAAAGCATTGAATTCTACAAATGAGTTGTATATCTCTTTCTCCATTTCTACTTTCTGTATGGATTATATAATGAACTAAAACTCAGTAACATAATTGAATGTCTTAATCATGAAGGAAAATTTTAAAGAACCTGTGACATCCAGTAATGAGTTTTGATTTCCTGCAATATGTACTTATTTTTGTTGTTCCAAAACTTTACACTTCACCTATTCTGCAATTGAAAGTCTTCATCAAAACAACACAACTATCTTTCAGGGCGTGTGTTCTTTTACTGAGGATAGTCATGAAATTACAAATTATGTAATCTGTTATGTTTTGTAACAACACACATAGCTATAGATTTCATGTAATCTCTTAAATAAATTAGCAGTAACAACATAATTTGATATAATTTCCCCTAGCTTAAGTATACTTCACCAAGGTTATCTATTGTAACAAAGTTTTGAGTTTCCCAATTCTACACAAGTGTAGAAATTGTCAACAAGTACATTTTGGTGACCTAGATTTAAATGGTAGGAATGCTACCCACATCTCCAGAAATTGAATAGCTATAGTTTTCTCTCCTTAGCGACATTGTCAACAAACAATCCCATAGCTAACATGTACATTTATTTTATCATGTAAGCAGTTACACGTAGTATGGAAAATTTTACAAAGTAATTTGACCTGTGGAAGTATGAAACCAATTGAAAAACAAAATGCTGATCACAATTCAAAAAAATAGGTCAAAACAAGAATAAGGAAGTTATTGCAGTGCCTTGAACTATTTTTCTGTGTTCTTCAGAGTCCTCAGTTGGGGAAGGAGTTGGAAGTGGCACTATGATTGTTGACATGGTATCTTATGATGATAATATTTGTTGTGGGTGAACAAATTCAAATGCATTCCTCTCCAAATGGTGTCCATGTTCGAGATTATGATAAGAATGAGTGGACTACAAAATGTAAGCTTTATGTGTGGCAATCAAATTTATTTCCTAAGAAACTATTCAAAGAGGCCCATATCAATATTATCAAGTCCAGAAGTAGTAGCTTAACTTCCATGTAGGGTAGAGAAAAAAACACAGATTGAATCCCCAACTTGTGGAGACTATGATAAAATATAGAATTGGAAATGAATAAAGAAATTTAAACAAACTAGGAACTAAAAACATTTGGAAAATACACCCTATGTCGGTGTGAAGAGCATTGTATAAGAAACGCTAAAAGTCAATGTTTTTTATGATGTGTAACCATTGAACATTAGCGTGAATAATTACGAGATGATGATTGCTAGACATAGTAAAATACTGTAGATGAACAAATCAATTGGCAAAGGATGAAAATGAATCAGTATTTTTAATCAAGCATTTGAATTTTTAAAGGGCATTTTAAATTAACTTCCGAAGTCAAAAAAAACAATAATCTTGTTCTCTAGGATGCAATGTAAAAGTCTCTCAATCCATCCATATTAATCAAAATGCCTTTGAAATTTGTAAATATAAGCATATAGCTTATTGTTATTTGTAGTAAACTATGACCATAAAAAATGATGAGAATTAACAATTTATGCTATGACAAAATAGATTTTCAGAAATGTTGCAGTGTAGCAAGTGGAGCACCAGTTTTAGATCTGCAAAAGAAATATGGAGTAGTATTAGAAAAAAAAATTCATTTTTATTTGAAATGGAATAGATGAAACATATGTGTGCATGGGGAAATTGATTTACCTTCAAATGATGGTGCTGAAAGTGTATGGCTTGAAGATGCATAGTTGAATTCTTGTGACTAAAATTGGGATATAATGACTATAGAGGAATAAAAGTGAATATTAATATGACTAGAGCATCTAGTATTAACAATTTTTCTGAAAATTGAAAAGTGGGTGAAGGGGGAATACTTTCATCTAGATTAGTTGTCATTTGTCTGATGATATTATTTTTGTCTATTGTAAAGATTCCATGTAATGCAAAGTGTGATAGTTGTTCTATAACAACTTATTTGTCTTCTATGTATTGTGGATAAGTTATAACAGTAAGAGAAGGTATCAATTCTATTAGAATCTTGTTTTTATCTATGCATTGGATGGATGTTTTGTATGTGATTTTAATGGTGAATAGAAGATGATGGTAATATGCATATGGGAATTCTTGCTGGTAGTTACTGCAAGACGCTATGTCTGCATGCAATGGTGGTAAATGGTCAATAGTCAAGTTGTATTTTTTACAAATTGGCTCAAATGGACTTGAATAGGCCTTTGTGAAGGTCAATGTTCCTTTAACCTGTGCAACAACAAAATTAGATTTTGATGTAAGGTTTTATTGAGATTAATACACCTCTAATTTCATTACATGTATACATTGACATACATATGTATACAAATACTACATATGGAGCTGTAGAGAATG
>CM034152.1:626719894-626823984 GCA_019776745.2 Taxus chinensis
AGCTTACTTACAAACACAATCCAAGCCCACACTTCCTAAGGAAAAACTTTAATTTCAAGAGGAAAGTGACAATAAAAAATTTAGAATTGTCTGCCCAAAACACATAGTGGGGTCTAATTTTGACCTGCCAACCCATAGGTAGGTTTGGTATAATAATTTAAGAGGTGTGGAACAAGTTAACCTGTTCCACAAGCCTCCAAAATTGGCCCCAAGGATAAATCCAAATTTGTAAGGAGATGTGGAGTGTTCTACACTCAATGTTACATATAATTCACTTACAACACATAAACCAAAGAATCATATAATATAATAAATGAACCCTTTTTTCTCCTTCTTAATTAAGTTATTAAACTAATTAATTTACTAATATAGACTTGAACCAAGTAATTAAAAGCAGGGAATTGCATCAATATAATTTTCATTCTAAAATTAAATAAAGGAAAATAAATGAAAGAATAACACATAACCCCTTGATCAAAATTGGAGGTGATTCCCCCTATGAGGACCCCCTAACAACAATTCAAACACACACACATCACAAAATACATGTTGTCATGGTGACCCTTATTGAATTCATCTAGCATTCTAATATGGTTGGTCTCCAATCCCCTCGACATTTGTTGTGACATGTTTACCTGTAAAACACATAACACCTCCTTCGGTCTCATGTCCACATCAAAACATCCAAAATAAATATAGAATATAAATCCAAAATCATATATATATATATATATATATATATATATATATATATGAATCAAAACATCATCTAGGCAATTAACGATATCATTTACAATTTCTAACAACATCTCGGTCCTACATTTCATCAATAACCATATGATCATAAGATTAGTTCAATTGTCTAGGTCTACTCAATATGACGAAATATCACATGTCCAATATATATATATATATATATATATCTAGCCATGTCAAAAAAATATCATCGTCAATATAAAATGTCTATAATAATCCACACGCATAATATATGAATCAAAATCAATAACAGTCCCATTATCTCTAACATCTAACATCCTGCTAAATCAAAAGCTACAATAATATTTGTAAGTATAGTCGACAATATTGATATTAATAACAAAAAGTTGTTGAAGGGAAGTGGGCATTACATCCCCCTCCCATTAGAATTTACTTCCTCCCAGAAGTCACAAAGAAAGAGGTAGGATTTAGTGTAACAAAAAAAGGATCATACCCTTTGTGGAATTGTTTTCCTTCAAACAAGTTTGGGTCTACAGAAACCCATGTTTGGTCCAATGCAACTCGAAAATAAGAAGGAAGATTGCAAGGGATGGGTTCTAAAATTTCTTAATGTAAGGTTGCATACATTTAATTCTAAATAGTAACTTTACGTGATCAACGAATATAACAACACATAACATTATATCATGAAGAGGTCAAAAGAGTGTCAAGAATAACCACCAATTAGAGGAATAACAAGGAGAATTCCGTGAGTTTAAGGATGACCACCATGTTTTCCATGGAATAAAACATACTACAATAACAAAAATTAAGGTTTCCACTAAGGTTAAATTATGCTTTCAAAATTTCGTTATTTAGAGGAGGATAAAAGAATCAACCATGTCCAAAAAGTTTGTACGAGAAAACATGTCTACTCAAAGGGTTATCACAATTTGAGATCACATAAGACGAGGTTTAACAAGAAGGAAAGACCCTTAAATTAGAAAAACATTTACAATCAAAACAACTATTCATGAGAAGCAGCTCTATAACTTGAGAGGGTACAATTAACTCTTCATGGTAATACTAAGTAAAGTCATGACCACAAGGTTTCCTATAATTTGATTTTACACTAAACAAAATCAAACACACCACACTAACAAAATTTAGAGATGTCAAATGTTTAGAAAAATATCTCAACTACCAACTAACATATCAATACAAGGAGCATCATTCACTATAACAAAATGGGATTCATTTATCTTACTTCTTATTAAAGCTCAGAATAACCATAAAGAGAGCACGAGCATAAATCATAACACAAAAGAGAAATCAAGGTAACTAGGGAGAAGAACAAGTAACATGGGGGTCCAACTACAATCCAAAGGTGCATCATATTGGTGCTCAATTTAATCTCTCCCTGTTTGTTCAAAAAATTTGCAATCCGCCTAGTTCGTCGTATATTTTCCATTCACCTGAATGGATGCATGAAAACTTTCTCCTTCATTTATATTCCATTGTTAATCTATATATATGGTCATGTATCAAGTTTGGCCATGTATCATTTGCAGTTTCTGTGTCCATGAAGAAAAATTTGAATTCTAGGCGTGAATGGTGAAGTTTCATCCGTATTTTATTTTTCCATAGTCATCTTTTCCCTGTCAAATTTTATCTCAAAGTATGCAGATACGTGTTCATCTCTAATTGGACATGAAATGGCGGGTTTATTTAGTAAAATTAATCGCTTTTTTCAATTTTAAAAAAGTCTTTAATTGGTCCTGTGGCTTCGTTGAGTTCTAATTGGCTAGTCAAAATTATGAAGTGGCAGAGAAAATATCTCATGTTTTCCCCGAAGGTGTACACATGTCATAAGTCAGGTAGTTGTGGAAGGGCAGGCCCTTTTTATGTTTTCAGGCATTATAGTGAAAGGAATGAAAATATAAAAGAAATTCCTAAGGCCCACAAGAGGACATGTGGTGGTTTGAAAAGTCAAAAGCAGAGTGGCAGATCGTCGGGTTACTTTGAAGTTTTTTAACTTTATTTTGTAAAAGGAGTAAAGTTATAAAGTGAACTGCGAATCCGCTATGGAGTAGTGAAGGAAACGCGGTTGTTTGAAAATTCAGCACAGGTAGGCAGGTCATCAGATTACTTTAGAACTTTTAACTTTATTAAAGGAGCAAATTTATAGAGTGAACTGCAACTCTGTTGGGGGGCATATAAAGACTCAAAAGTGGGGATGTGGATTGGCAGAGGAATTTGAATATTTTGGCCTTTTTTCAAAAAAGAGAAAAGTTATAAAATGAGCTACGATTCCACTGGGGAAAAAATAATGTCACATGTTTGAGTTAGCATTGAAAATTCAGAACAGGGAGGCAGGTCACCGGAGGTTTTTGGAACTTTTAGCTTTATTATGAAAAATGAATAAAGTATAAAATGAAATGTGTCCTCGTTGGGACCCACATCAAAAGATAAAAGTGGGAGGGCAAATCACCATGGCAATTTGGTAATTTTGGCTTTTTGTGAAAAAGAGGTAAAATTTACAAATGTGAGACACGACTCTGTCGGTGCCCAGGTTAAAGCCACGTGTTGAGCCCATTTTTAAAGGAGGAGGGGCATGCCCAAATGTAAAAAATACATATTTTATTAAAAATCATAAAATCCAAAACGTATCCTCATGCCCGTTTTAGCTAATATCTTTCCACCTGGATGACTCTATTTTAAAATTGTGAAAGGAAGAGTTAACGGCTATGGCGCGATGCATCTACTTTTTCCAGCATTAGCACTCCAAAAATTCAATATATATGAATGCACATAATTTTTTACTGTTAATCTGATGATATCTTTTAATTTTTATCAGCAAAATGCAATCGAATTGTGGTGGAGCTCAATTTGTAAATATGAGATGTGCAAAATTTGAAGTTTTGAAACATAATTTCTCGGGAACCTATAGAAAAATGCCAAATCTATTAGAGGAAAATATAGAGGAGAAAATTGCAGAGGAAAATAATGAAGAGAAGAAATCTATAGGCACAAAAATATGAAAAAAGTGTTGCCATAAGCAACAACCGGATGTCCCAGTTAAAGTAATCAGTGGAAATATCTGAGAAGATTTATCTTTTGAACACCTGGTAGTTTTTGGTTGTAAATTCGTTAAACGTCACTTTCTGGAAAAAATATGTGCTACAAAGTATTCCTCAAATATTCTTCTTTAAGGGGGATATATTTGATGTAAAATGAGTGTTATAAAAGGCATGATTGAGTCATGCAAATGGTTGGGGGTTAATTTCTATGAGAAATTTTCAGAAAGCCTATATTCCTAAGAGACCATCTAAGAAACCTATTAATCTCTTGAGTTTTAAATTTGATCACGTCAAGATGGTTGTAAATGTACAATTGTTGATAAGATCTGATATTTTTCAGGAAACTTTCCCCTACTGATTAACCTAATAGATCTCGAATTAATTTATGTTGATCTTGGGTAAAATTTTGTCTCGTTTTATTTCAGAATGTTTTCAAATAGTTTTTTCTATTCCTGTTGCAATATTATGTTAAAATATATTTGAATCACACAAGATATTATCCCTGTGATGGTATAGTAGCATTTGCAATTTCATTATGAGAAGAGCCTTCATCCTGTAATGAGATAAACAATTTAAAATCACTTTACTCTCACTTTTTGACAAAAATTGTTTGTAAGGCTATGAGTGTATCTTAGGCATGATAAATTAGGTATTTTTAATGTTTAATTGAGTCTTTAACTCGATCCTTCGTGTTGAATTATTGAAGAGTGTGTGAAACCATGCAAATCTGGAGCTCCATTGATGCACACCTTCTGGTTGAAGGAATATTTTGGCTATTCTTAAGCATTCTATTTTGAGTTTTCCAATTATTGTAAACGTTCTCAAAGATCTAGTGAAATCTAATTTATCCTGCTTAACCTCCCACCAAAAATTTTTCAAACAAGGAATCCTACATGAACCACCCATGTTTGTACTGTTTAACCACAAATGAAAAAATTCCATTACAAAAATATGTAGAAATAAACAGGTACTAAGTATTTTCTTTAGTAACTTGCACCTTGTCAAGAAAATATATCCATTCTCTAGTGTGACAACTCGTGAGAGTTAGATTGTGGTGTATTGATCATATTTTCTAAAGATTTTCTTTAAAAATTGTGCAGAGAAGGATCTCTTGATGTCCTTCACCAAAAGAGGTTACAAAATGAGTCCTCTCACCCTGGTTGAAGGCACAACCTAAAGTAGTGAGGGTATATCAAACCCTTATGAAGGTGTTATCCACTTCTCCAAATGCTTGAGTGAGAAAGAGCCAGATGAATCCCTTCCCAAGCTACAAAATAACTTATATTATGATTTGTCTATCTCTGAGTATCTTATTAAATCTGTGATGTTTCTCATCTTTGGAGGGAGAATCAATTTGAATACCAACAGCTAAGTGGTGCCATTTCTAGGGAGATTTGTACAAATTCATACACATACGGACCCAGGTAATATTTCTACATGTTTTAAGTGTAAATATGTTGTTTAAATGTCATCTTGTCTTGAGATTTGTAAGAATTGTGTGAAGTTACAAGTTCATTTTGTAATATTTCAAGTTTCTAGTGGTTATTGTACTAAATTTATAACATCAGTGATAAATATAGGTAAAGGAAGGTTAGATTTGCTAAGCATTGCATGATTTATTTATTGACAGACATTTGACAGGTCATTTATAGTGCATTTTTACAACTAAGGTTAAAATCCTTAGTGGCGAATCCGTGTTGATTTAAATTTTTGATAAATATCAGGGCCTTAACCTATGTCAAGTGGTTTGTTGCTAATCTTTGCAAAGATGGAGGGAAGAAGATATTTCTTTACTAAGGACCCTGCTAGAAAGCTATTTCAAGAGCTAAGAAAGACAAATTCAGAAGGAAAACAAGTATAGAAAGTAGTTGGAGATTAGGAATCAAGAAAGGTGTTATCAGTTTTGAAAAGTGATCAATCTGTGGTTGAATATTACCACATGTCTTCCAGTGATTCTGAATCAGGTAGTCTTTTTGTAGATTTGAATTCTCCAAC
The DNA here is from genome assembly GCA_019776745.2 of Taxus chinensis. Lineage (NCBI taxonomy): Eukaryota > Viridiplantae > Streptophyta > Pinopsida > Cupressales > Taxaceae > Taxus > Taxus chinensis. The sequence goes on from CM034152.1 coordinate 626,725,666, forward strand.
TAGAGAGGGGTCTTTATTTGTGTCTAACAATTGTGCTTCTCATTTTTTCTATGTGTCTTCAAAAGTTGATAGGGTTTTTCATGAACCAAAGTCTTTAGAAGATATTCATTTTTAAAATTGCATTCTTGTGCCCCAAATACCCCTTATTCCTCATCATTTTATTTCCCCTACAAGATCACCTCCTCAAGGAAATATTTCCCAGCCCCCACCCAGACCTCATTTTTTTTCAATACTTTTGGACCTATAAATTTTAGAGGTATGGATGGATATCCTAATGTCATGCCACAAGATGTCAGAAATAGATTGCCTAAATTTCAAGGAAATAATGCTATCACTGGCAATCAACATTTAACACTTTTTGTCAATATGATGGAATATTTTGAAATTGAATTTGAAGATGTGTATATAAAATTGTTTATTCATACTCTTGAGGAGAATGCACATGACTGGTATAAGTCTTTTCTAGATAATTTGATAGATTCATGGACTGAGATAAAAAATGCCTTTAGATTACAATATGGAGATAAGATAGATCCGAGGTTCCTTTTATCTTAGTTTGAAAAGATAAAGAAATATCCAAATGAATCTGTCTATGATTTCAATACTAGATTCAACAAAACCTTGAAAATATTTCCTATAATCTTAAGGCCAAGTGATGGGTTTTGTCTGATAAAATATTCTGATGATTTTTTTTTAAAAATTCTTATTATTTAAGGGACAAAAACCTAGGAACTTTAAGGCAAGCCTTCACCATGGCTTTACAGATTGAAAATAACATCAAGGTAGTTGGAAAGCCTCCTAGGAGGGAGGGTGTTAAGTTGATCAATCCTGAAAGGCATCAATCAAACAAAGCTGTGGATCTAGAAGATGTGGTGAAAAATATGGTTGGAGTAGTTAACGAAATATCTTATAAGTTAGCCAGAGAAGAGAAGGGGATAGGACAAAGTTCCCAAGGTCGACATAACCTACAAGGCCAGGAGATATTTAGAAATCATCCTAGAGGTGATCATAGACCAGATGAAATAGGAAAAGGACCTATGGGATTAGGAAAATAGATAGCCTCAACCTCGGGAAAATAAATTGGTCCTTGATCCTTTGACTGCTAAAGCTACTACTGTGGAAGAAGTCCATGCTATGGAGTGGCATGATAGGTGTTTCTTGCACCATTCCCCATCTGAGGAAGATAAGGAATTTAAGGAAGTAGATGGTGATGAGATAGATAATGATGCCTACATGATGGAGTGCTCTACAAGCTCACAAAAGGGGGGCAACCTCAATTGAATTAATAAGTGCCAAAACTTTTTAATGTTTCTTGGATTACATCCACCAGGTATAACCTCTTCCTCCCATTAGTACTTTTGAAATTAATATGGTATAAAATTTTGATTTTCCTAGTCATGCGTTTGAATACTTGAGGGCATTGATGATTAAAAAGTATGATGGAGGAATCCCTTCTGAAGAGGACAGGAAGTTGTTAATGAATACTTTAGTTTCCAAATAAAAACAATATAATACCAGAAGTAATATTTTCAAAGAGGTAGAGCCACAAGCCAAACCAAAAATTGAAATGCTTACCAGTACCCCTATGGAAACCCTACATCTGGCAAAGGACTTGTTTCCCCAAATAAAACTTGTGCTCCTACCCATTCCCAGAATGTGAAGACTCTTATGCTATCAGATGAAGTTGTGAATCTCCCTCATGATACTTCCCTACGTAAATATGCTCCTTGTTACATTGCCAAAATCTTGAGTCAGATCAAGGTTATTGTTCCTATTGTCGAATTGCTTAGAATTATTGAGCATAAGAAAAGGTCATTTGAGTATTTGGGATTTAAAGAAGAAAAGATTACCCAGGGTAAGAATGTGAAAAATTTATAGGTTCCTCCCATTACTACAGAATTAGAAATACCACAAGCATTTGAGGAATTGGAGGAATCACCTCAGGTATATCTAGGAGCTTCTCTGGTTAAATATGAGCTGAATGCAGATCAATTGTTTACTACTTTGATTATTAAAGATAGGTTCCTCCATAATTGTATGTTTAACTGAGGAGCCTCATGTAATGTAATGCTTCTTGAGATAATGAATGAGGTAAATATCAAAGTAAGAACAACTTATGTAAAGTGTACTATCATAGATTCTAGGGAAGTGCTAGTGGTTGGATGTGTCAAAGGATTAGTAGTGCAACTGGCAGCTTATCTAGGGAATTACTTCACCTTGAATGTGGTTATTGTGGATTGTCTTGCTAAATGGGGGATGTTATTATCCAAAAAATGGGCAGCTAGTGTGGGGTGGAAGTGTGTAAATGGACATGTATTATGCAACCATACCAATTGAGGGAAGCCTTGTGAATTTGTATGGTCAGAAAAAAATGTTACATCTCATTGAGGATCCAAACAATGCTTCTTATGAAGTATTATACATAGATGTTGATGTTGATAACTTTGTGAGCTATGTTGATTTACAGGAGCATGAAATTAATGAATACATATATCTTGAGAAGGTTGGTTCTCCTAGGAATTTGATTTTTAATGTAGCCTCGAGAGATATTGAAGGACATGACCTAGGCAAAAAGGATAAACATAAAATAATGTGGTTAGATAAAAACTTGGATGAAGAAGAAAAGTAATCATATTTCTAGTTGTTAAAAAAGTATCAGGACTGCTTCGCATGGTCATATCCAAAATGGATGACACTTGAAACATTTCCTTGATTACTTTTTGAGAATCAAGATGCACATCATTGTACAGTGTATAATCCTTTTTTGTTTCATTTCTACGTTTTTTGTTTTTGTTTGTCCCGGTCCTTGGTAGCTAGTTTTTGTTGGATTCTTAGTTTTTTCTTGGAGGATTGGATCTTAGCTCCATTTCCCAATGCATTTTTTGCACATGGGTTCTATTTTGTTCTTTTAGCACTCATTGCGAGTTCCCATCCCCGAGTCGGAGCTGATATTGGTGCTCGATTTAATCTCAGCCTTTTTGTTTTTAAAAATTCTCAATCCGCCTGATTTGTCATGTATTTTCCGTTCCCCTAAATGTATGCATGAAGATTTTCTCCTTCATTTATATGTATTTTTTTAAACCTTCTCTATGGTCATGGATCAATTGTAGCCATGTATCATTTGTAGTTTCTCTGTCCATGAAGAAAAATTCAAATTTTGGGCATTAATGATGAAGTTTCCCCTGCATTTTATTTTTCCATGATCTTGTTTCCCCTGTCAAATTTCATCTCAACGTCTACAGATATGTGTTCATCTCTAATTGGACATGGAATGGTGGGTTTATTTAGTCAACTTTTCACTTTTGTCAATTTTGAAAAAGGGTGGAATTGGTCCCGTGGCTCTATTGACTTCTAATTGGCTAGTCAAAGTTATGAAGTGGCGGAGTAAATATCTCATTTTTGCCCCAAAGGTGTACACATGTCATAAGTCAGGTGATTACAGAAGGGCGGGCCCTTTTTGTGTTTTGAGGCATTATGGGAAAAGGAATGAAAATATAAAAGAAATGCCTAAGGCTCGCAAGAGGACACGTGGCAGTTTGAAAATTCAAAAGCAGAGTGGCAGAGTGTTGGGTTACTTTGAATTTATTTAACTTTATATTGTAAAAGGAGTAAAGTTATAAAGTGAATCGCGACTCCGCTGAGGACTAGAGAAGGACATGTGGCTGTTTGAAAAGTCAACATGGGTAGGTGGGTCATTGGGTTACTTTATAAATTGTAGCTTTGTTAAAGGAGTAAAGTTATAAAGTGACCCGCGAATCCATTGGGGACCAAATAAAGACTCAAAAGTGGGGATGTGGATCAACGGAGCACTTTGAAGATTTTGGCCTTTTTGTGAAAAGGAGAAAAGTTATAAAATGAGCTATGATTTTGCTAGGGAATAAATAATGTTACATGTTTGAGTCGACATTGAAAATTTAGAATGGGGAGGTGGGTTTCCGGAGGTTTTTGGAACTTTTAGCTTTATTATGAAAGAGGAATAAAGTATAAAAGTGAAGTGTGACCCCGCTAGAGATCAGTTAAATCCTACATTGAAAATTCAAAGTGGGGAGTTGGGGTCGCCAGAGGAATTTGGAGTTTTTAATCTCTATTTTGAAAAGTAATAAATTTATAAAATGAAGCGTGACCCCACTGGGACCCACATCGAAAGAAAAAAAAAAGGAGGGTGGATCACCGGAGCAATTTGGGAATTTTGGGATTTTTATGAAAAAGAAGTAAAAGTTGAAAATGTGAGCCAAAAATCCATCGGTGCCCACGTTAAATCCATGTGTTGAGCCCATTTTTCAAGGCAGATGGGCGGGCCAAAAATCTCAAAACTATACATTTTTCTAGAATCATAAAATACAAAAGTTATTTGTTATCTCTCGAAATTGTACCATGTAGAGAGATGTTTGTAGGCATTCTAGGCTTCCAAATTTTATCTCTATCTTATGTAGATACAATGGAGACACCTCAGGTCTGTGGGTATACCTATTTTGAGGTGAGTCTCCAATATCAAGGCTGGTTCCTTATTCGTGTATCCTAAACTAATTTTCTGGGGTTTAAGGGTAAAAGAAGACAATAAAAGGATTTAAAACTCAAGTGATACACAAAATTTTTATGAGGTCTTTGACTGAGTACATGAAAAACTGATATGGGAAGAATTATTGATGCACAAGCCATCATTTTTCCACAGAATATTAAGGGGAAAACACTTTGATGTATTAAGGGATAAAATCACAATAGTATTGTTAAGTTACACATACAAATTAATATCATGTAGAAATTACTGAAATTTGCAACAAGGTAAGAAAATTAATCAGGGAACTCACATTAACAAGATTAATGGAAACATACACAAGACTGCAAATAATTGGAAAGGAAGAAAATACTTCGCATTGAAAGGAAGAAACTACTTCAGCACTTTTGTATCTAAAATTACCCCCCCCCCCCCTTTGTGTTTTTCTAAGGCACACAATATATAGAAAAAATATTTCCCACCCTTCCTAAAAATAGGCTAGAATTGTACTTGTCTATGCATCCTATTTTTATCCTTCATCTATTAATAATAAAGGAATAAAAATAAAACATGGAAATACAAAGAGTCATTAACAACCATCGGTTACAACTTAGTCAACTGCAGTCGACGATTCTATTTTTAAGAAAAGCATGAGTGATTAATTTGCTAAAAACAAGTTTTGCTTGATGAGCAGGTCTTCTTCCTTGTGCATGCAAATTTTTCTTCTGGTCTATTCTATCCTTTTGCAAATGCATGCAAATTTATCCATTTGTAGTGATAATATTATAAATTTCTAACCAAGGTTGAATCTGGTGAACTCAAGACTTGAATTAAGGTGCAAAAGTATTGAAAAATTAATCATTTTTTTGGTATTTACATTGTTGAGCTCTATTCGAGCTAGAAGAGCTCTGCTAAATTTTTCCCATGGTTTCCATTATTGATTGTTCAATATGGAATGAAGGTTTTCCTATGAAGAACTATGTATTTAATCTTTTCAAAATGATCTGCCGTGGATATTTCCCTGAGCTTCTGTGTGTTTCTAGTTTTTTTGCCTCTGCTTGATTTTTGTTGCTTCGAAACACACCTTGTTAATTTCACTCCATCTAAAATTTCTGCATAAAACTTATAGTAAATCTTTATTTTTTTCTTTGATAGAGATTTTTACATTTTTAGAAATTCAGCCCACCTATTCGCTTTTGATTTGGGCCCTACATGTGTTTTTCCCTGGTGCGAGCGGGATCGCAACTTCCTTTTATAACTTTACTACTTTTTTCAAAAAGGTTCAAAGTTTTGAAATGCCCCCGCGATCCGCTTTCCCACTTTTGGATTTATCTAGTCATCAGCGGAGTCATGAGTTACTTTTAAAACTTTACTACACTTTTTAAAAAAATTTCAAAGTTTCAAAATCAGAAAATACTTCGGTGATCCTCCTCCCTTATTTTAGCCTTATCTATGAGCTAAATACATGGCTTTATTTGGTTCTCAACAAATTCATGGGTCACTTTATCATTTTACTCCTTTTTAAAAAGATCTCAAATTCACAAAGTGCCCCGATAGTCTGCTTTCCCTTCATTGAATTTCGATGCATTAGACTTTCGATGCCTCAACGAGGTCACGAGTCACTTTATAACTTTATGCCTTTTTCCCAAAAGAGATCAAATTTTTAAAGCAAAAAAATACTCCAACGATCCACCTTTCCTCCTTTACAATAAAAATAGGCCACATGTCCTCTTGTGGGCCTACGGGTTACTTTTATACTTTTATGCCTATTTCCATAATGTTTTGAAATGCAAAAAGGGACCATCACGCTACTAATTAGAATTCATCATACTGTCGGACCAGTTTGACACTTTGAAAAATAATGAAAAGTGTTCAGTTCGCAAAATGGACCCACCGTGGTGCAACCAATTAGAAATCATTGGGCTGCCAGACCAATTTGACGTTTTTTGAAATAATGAAAAAGTGTCAAGTTTTGCAAAAGAACGCTTCATTCTACATCCAAATTTTTGGGTTCGCGTGTAAAAGGTTACTTGACCTATGTTTTGGCTCGACGTATTTTTTGAAGGCTTTCAAGCTTGAATCTTCTAAAAATATGGTTCTCTGTCATTTCGTCATTTCCAATTAACCTTTTGATACTGATACTTTGTTATTTCTTGGCATTATCTTTTTGATTTTGTGGCTTCCTTGGAGATTTTGAGTTGAGACTCATTCTGTGTCCTCTTTTTTTTCTGTTTTGAACTTGGTGATTTTTTTAGGGCTGATAGCTCCAACTAAAGTGATGAGTTCTTGATCTTTATGCTAATTTATTAATACTCATTGATGGTTTTTCCATCAACGCTAGGATTTGTACCCTTTTTTCCATTATACAACATTAAATTGATTTTAATGAGAAAGATAGTTTCTAAAATACTTGAATATTTCCTCAACTCGGATGAGCATGCATTTTCATCCATGAATTTTCCACCTAAGTTCAGGTTTTGAATACTAAATGGGTATTCCTATTTTGATCGAAACTCACCAGATATGAATGTTTTTTGATGTGCGTATTAAACCTCTTCATTCTTTATGATTCTTCGATCTATTTTTGAGGATTATAATAGCTTCTAGAAAAGTTGAAATCCACTTCACATTGTTTTAACTCTACATTCCCTAATTCAAATTAGAATTTTCACTCACCGAGATTGAATCTTGCATTTGATCCATTAGTGTTCATCAGTGCTCTGTTTTCAAGCTTAAGTCTACAATATGATGTTTGTATTTTGATATGGAGGGAGAATCCCTGGAAAAAAATTTATGGACATCATATTGATATCTTTGAGCTCTAAACTCTGAAATTTCTATCTCCATAAGCTTCGATTCTTCTTGACTTTTCAAGCTTTAAGATGGAATATTTTACATTCTTATCCATGTGAGTTTTGTGCATAAGGGTTTGTCTTTGTCAGCTCTTTTCACTTTTGAAAGCTCTCTATATTTGTACTCTAATTTTCTTACTAAGCTTCAATCATTGATTTATCTTAAACATGTACTTGTTATCTTTAAGAGGAAGTAAGCATGCAGACATGATTTATTTCCTTCTCCATGTAACTTGTACTTGCACACTTAAGAAAATAGTTAGAAATATTTAAGATTTTGGCCTCTCTTGTTCCATGGTTTTCTTTTCTCTCTCTCCTTATTTCTGACTGAGTAAATTATCTATGCTTGAGCTCATAATATGATAATTTTCCCTTTTATTTTGAGGTTTTTCCACTTCACCAATGCTATCCAAATTAACAAAGTTTCGAGTTGCTAATTTTTGCACAAGTGTAAAAATTGTCAACAATAGTTAATCTAATCTAGAAAAAAAATGTAAATGTAGTAATGAAGTATGTAAATGACCTAAGAAAATAAACAAATGGAAATAAAAACCCTAATGTGTAAGAGATAAGAGGAAACAACTCAGCTGAATAAAGGATCTTGCTAGATTGTGTCACAGAAGTGACTAGATAATATGGAAGTAGGAAAGACTTTACAAGAGCCCTAAAAAGGGTGGATTTGGGATGATTCTTTGGACTAGGGTTCCTAGAGAAGGACTGGTGCTCCTACAGGTTCTCTCGTTTACAGAATGGGCACTCTGGTCTATGAAAAATCTCAAGAACTAATCTTCACAAGTTCAAGATGTGGTCTGAAACCCTCGCTATTCATCCCATCAAATCAACTATATTGTTCCAGGTGTCATTGGTAATTCAAGATCAAACAAAGACCTATTAAACCCTAAACAAGCATCAATCCCTAAAAATTAAAAATTATTAGGGTTAGAATGATGTCACCTACCATAATAGTGGACTTACTAACTGAGAGTTGCACTACATTGTATATCGAAATGTAGCTATGTGTATGAAACATGCCCTAGGTTTCTCTTGTGCCAGTCACACTTTTCGAGGTATTGAGCTAATTATGTGTAGAAAAATGTAATAGAATGGTGCATGAAATAGAATAAAATCATCCCCCTATGTTGTGTGTGATGCAGATGACCCAAAAATTTTCCCTTGTGATGGAGCTATGTGGATGGAAATGATGTCCTAATGCAATAGATGGATATAACTCTATATGCATGATAGTAGTACTAATGCTTGGTCCCTAATTATGGTCTCGTAGCTTTATATATATATATATAGGGTTCTCTAGATCTAATTTTGCAATTAACCTCGAAATGGCTGACCACTAAGAAGATAAAGACCTCAGAGGGATGGAAAGAGCCTAAAAAGTGGTGGGAAAGCTGAAAAAGGATTGGGGCAGCCATGGGTGTACAAGGAAACCTAGGGGTACCCTAGTCAAAGCTATAATGATGGGAAATGATGAAATCTAAATGGTCGTGTGTGTGGTGGAGGTCAGGAACAATGATAGAAACCAACTAAAATGGACAAGAGAAGAGGGGTTAACTAATACTTTATTCACTAAACAACCTTCTAAATAGTAGTATGAGACTGAGACTAAATATTACCCAAAATGCATTATTGTTTGTCTACATTTTCCCCCACTTTAAGTTGGTGAGTGGAAAGCTCAATAACATAAAGTAGATAGAGATACATATTGTATAATCATGTAGATCGATTACAAAAGTCTGCCGATAGACTGGAAAAAGCGTGGAATGACAAAAAAAGTTGATGGATCATGGAAAATAAAGATGAAAATTACATAAAAATAGTGATGAGAGTGAAACTAGGGTGGAAATGCACATGTTGTTGTTGATGTGATATACCTACATGGTTATTATGCAAGTTGTGCCTTGGAAAAGTGTTTTTGTTAACACCGTTGTTGTTTTTTCTTGTTGTTTTTGTTGTTGCCCCCATTTGAGTACATGTTTCTCATACGACTGGACTTGCGAGGATAAATTGATCAAATAGTCAAATATATATGTATATGTGTGTAAAAATGCTACGTAAAAAAATCATGTGTATGTATGTACAAATCATGTGAATGTAAAATATGAAATTGAAAAATGTAAATGGAACATGTGCACCTTATCCATGTAGAGAAAAGAAAGTGTAGAAGGATATCCTGTAATGCTAGGGTTTTTTGGACAATCTGATGTTATAGGATGAAGAATTATAGGTCGGAATTGCTTTGTCCCCTCCAACCTTTAACTGTTTTTCTTAATGTGTGTGAAGAGATATCTGTAATGTCCTGGTCTTTTAGGTGATTCGACGCATGTGGTAGAAGTAATATTGGGAATAATTATAAATTGTATCTTATAACTGGTATTTTCTTGCTTGAATGCTAATAGTAACCATTTCCTATAAAATCCGCTATGTATGGAGTTCATGTACTGGTATGAATTCACTTGATGTATGTAACCCAAAATTCTAAGGATGGAAAGTGCACTGAACTAAACTAGTGTAATCGTGCTGTGTAATATGTAAAAAAACCCAATTTTTGCCCCCTCTTTGGGAGCAAATGCGACATTGCTGATAAGAGAATGTGGCCCCAAAAGAGGACCAACCACATGAACTCTAAAAATTTTCCATGGAGGGGGAAGGGAATTCACTTGGTAGAAGCCAAGGTTCCCACAAACAAGAAGGCTAGCCAAAGACAAGTGTTAGTAAAAGAAATCATGCATGTAGAATACAATGTGTAAGCTATCCAAACTGTGTGTAAGCTACCAAGAAAATTAGTAAATGTAAACACGCAGGAAGATAAAGTAAGAAACAAAATGTGGGTTGAAAACATGGGACATCAATGATGATGTCACAAGACATGCAAGGCCATTATGGTTGTATATAAACAAACAAGTGTGTGCATGAAACATTGGGAAAATATCACATAGAAGAAGAAGACAATGCCAGATAATGTAAAAAACAAGTATGGAAGAAAAATATCCCTACATAACTAATGTTGCACATGAAGCACTTGTTATCATGTTAGATAGATAACTAGTATTTGAAAAAATTTAATATCCAAGTAATGTAAAGTGCTTAGTTAAAAATTAGAAACAACACCCATGAAAGACGAATGTGGATGCCCCTAAGGACCAATGTAGGAAGGGTATAACGTGAGAATCTGTGTTGTTTGTAAGAGACTTGTATATGAAATCACAACTAGAAAAATATGTGAATGCACATGTGTGGATGATATAGATAAATGGCATACAAGTAATCTAAATAGCATGTGTAATAAAAAAACCATGAACAAGAAAAATTATGAAAGAGTAAAATAAACCATAATATACAATATGATGTGGATAGATTGAATGGAATACAAGATGGAGAGGTAGGAGCCCCATACCCCTAGAGTGAATGGAAATGTATGAAATGAGGTTCATTTTTTTTTCCCTTCAGTAGTCAAGAATTAACTGTAAATGAGAGTACGTCATCGAGAAATGATCAAGGTGTGTGTTGTGTGTCTAACACGATGTGATGAGCATGTATGTGTGTAATGGTGATGATAGTAACCTAGCAAAGATGATATGTGCATGAACCCTATAGCAAAAGCGTATATCATGAAAAAATGAATGTAGGAGTGATGATTTAGCATAAAGCATGTATCACTGTAAGATGAAATATAGGGAGTGGTGATGTAGCCTAAACTGTATACTACTACACGATGATAGAGTAACTAGTGAGTTAACATACATCGTATATAAATATCTTAGAAGTGTCACATGATGAGAGGTTGAATGATAAATATGTGATGAATGTAAGATCCATTTGATTTGTATACCCTCGGTAATCAATTATGGATTGAGGAACTAAAGTTTTTCATGGCGTAGTGAGTGTGGTGAGTAGAAGACGATATAGTATATGTGATGATGATAGATGACCGTGTGATGAGTATAATGTGTAAAATTGAAAGTATAATGTGTGATGAAATATACATATATAGAATAGTAATGTAGTATGTATGATGAGTAGTGTATGATGCGAGATGTGTATGACACCTACACCTGTATGATGTATAAACTATGTATAATGTGTAGATGTGATAAAGTTGAAATTTTGTAGACTGAATGTAGAGTGTATATTGTATGACATATAGTGTGTGAATAGATGCTGTGTGTAAGATTGATAGTACAGTGTGTGAGGTTCATGTGTAATAAGTTTGCACCAATCAAGTGTGAACCAAAGCACAAGATTGTGTCATCAGGTAATGATGACGCTAAAGTATGAATGAGTATGTGTATGTTGGGAGATTGATGAATGAAAATTCAGATATGATGAATGCTTATATGCAATGATGAGAAATGTTCCTTTGATGATCTGATTGCCAGGGGAGATACTATGCCCCTCAAGTGTATGAATGATGGAGGGCTTGGTCAAAAGGCACTAAGTGAATCAATGTAGGGTGTAGTTTCCTTAACAAAAGTGATGGGACACTGAGGTGCTAATGTCCCAAACAAATTGAGAGGAGAGGTATTTTCTTTGATAAACTGATTAGGTAACATAACTAGAGTAGAATGGAGAGAAAGCTTGAATTGTAGAAGCTTTCGTGTTATTGATGACACCACCTAAGGAGAATGTCGAATGATTTTTAGTGGTGGTTGTGCACTTTTTCTTGGTAAGGTTTTCAATGTGTTGGGAGGAAGAGGTGTTGTATTGGTTTTGATAGGCATTATTTTAGGAAGTTCTTTTCTTTTCAAAGATGGCACATGATAAATGATGGTGTGATGTTAATTAATTGGAAAATAAGTAACATCATAAATAAGAGAGTCATGTGATGGAACTATAATATTTGTTTTATTAGGAGAAAATCATTATGCACATGTGAGTGATTGTCAATATCAAGCATGTAATGAATAAGAGAATCATCTAGAACTTCCTTAGAAATATCAGAAGTAGGATCACTAGTAGCCACATAGTATGGTATAATAGTTGTATATGGGCATGTAATAGAATCTTGTGTATGGATTGAGATAAAACCCCAATTGTAGACACGTTTGATTATATGTGGAAAAGTGGCACATTTTTTTCATTTTATCCATTGATTCGATGATAATTGTAGTATGGAAAACCTTAATAGGGGAGATGACCCTATAATGGAGCATGCACCAAAACATGTACACCACTTTGCACCATAGGTTTTTGAAAAAAGTACCAATAACTTTTCACTTTTTGGTTAATGACACTTTTTCAGAGTCAATGAGTATGTGAAACATAGGGCGCTTAGTCATTGGTTCCTCTTTCAAATGCTATATATTAATTTTCTTCATATTAAATCAATTAAAAACCTACTTTTCCCTTTAAATAAATATGTGAAACAAAAATGTTGATATGGCACAATCATACACTACATGATGATATAATTCTTTTATGCTACTAACATACCTACATATATCTACGTTCCCCTAAAGTTAGGTGCATGGTTATAGGGTCCTCTCCCCTATTTAACTAATTGAAAGGGAGAAGGGTAATCAGCAGGTGGTAGAGTGATTAACTGATGACTAAGGAGCTGAATAAGAGTTTCATACAACGTAGTATTATTCCCAAAAATGAGAGGCTCATGTAATGACATGTCTTGAAGTTTAGCTAGACGACATGTGGTGGACATAAATTACATATAAGATGTAGAAGGAGTGCAAACCTGCGATTGAGAAGTATCCTTACGCTGTTGAATTTTAGATTTGAGAGATGTGATCATGGATTCCATAGCCATAAACTAGTCTTGAAATAAAACATGAAAGATTGAATTTATTCCAATAGGGTTTGATTAGATGGAGGATCGCTATGGGCATTAAATAGACAAGAGAGCATAGGACTTAATTTGTGTGGCAGTGTATTGTCATCAAAATACTGTGTCTAGAGATTTTTTTAAACATCATGGGAATGGGGATATCTGTTAAGTAAATTAGATAAAGAAACTATACACATTATAGAGGGAAAATGAGGATCCTAAGTTCAAAGATCGATTCGGGTTCACCAAAATGATTAACTAAAATGTGAAAATATCTTATAGTTAACTTAATATAGAATTGCATGTAATGTAGTAAATAAGTATGTAAATGACCAAAGAGACTAAACAAATCAAAATTATAGAAACCCTAATGTGCAAGAGAGAAGAGGAAAGAACTTAGCTGAATAAAGGATCTCGTTGGAATTTTCAACCTTGAATAGATTTTAATTTACCCGTGGAATTTTTATTCATGCACATAGCTTTTCATTTTCTTCACTCTTCGTGCTACAGTCTATGACAATAGCCAAAGTAAAGGTTAGGAGAACCCTAGGAAATAATTGAAGTGGACGCCCTTCTTAAAATTTTAGTTAATAATTATTCCCCATCAAATAAATAAATAAAATCTACACAAATTATTATATTTTAAAATTTTCATACAAATCATAATAAATCACTCATTTAGAGTAATTGGTATACAACAAGAATAAAAAAATCCTTTTAAATTATCAAATAAGAAAAAGTAGCTTCAATGATTTTGTAAAGAGTGGTATCTGGACCAAGCCTACTAATTCCTCCATAAAAAAAGGGATATTTCCCCCAAAACATTAGAATAGAGAATTGAATAATTTTTTCCTTCAATTATATTTTTCTTTACTTTCTATACTAGTGACATTATAAAAAATGCATGAACCTTTTATGAGAAAAACAACACCCTTGAATTATCTAGAGCTACATTAGAGAATGGGTAATAATACAAAAAAAAATGTATGAGCTTAAGAAGATGTATATTTATTTTTAATTGCAAATATATTATTTTACATTTTTATGTGTATGCATGGAATTTATATTACTTTATAATAATATTAATACAATGGTCAATTGATATAGACTTCAGGTGAATTGTTTTTGAATGTTGAGTTATAATAATAATTAAAAATAGTGATTTTCTTTAAATTTCTGTGCCCCCTAATTGCTAACGCCCTAGGTAGTTTCCTAGTTTTCCTAGGGCTTAATCCCCTCTTGGAGATGATGTGATAGAGTGTATTTTAAGAAACCTCTATAACCCATATTTTTTCTACAAAATTGAATGTTGATTGACTCTTTGTGGTTTCAAAAGTGGTCAGTTTTTTCCATTGTTGGGATAAATCTATTTATCTCTTCTTATTTCTCTTTATCTTGGGAGGAAGGTCTTGAGAAATCTCAATGTCCGCCAATATATGAGAAAAAATAGTTTGGAAGTGTGGGGTTGAGCCCACATCTTATTTAACATAAGCCCCTAATAGATTTGTAATAGCTTTGAAGTAACGAACATTCTAGGAAGACCCTAGAGCCTAACCTAATGAGGTTGAAATTTGAAGGAGTATTTTGATGGGTCAAAATAAGGGAACCAGGGTTTGAACATGACACCATGCTCCCCTAAACCCAATATTGACTATCAATAATATCATCATCTTTAACTAACTCAAATAAAAATTGAAAGAAAATCTATAATAGAGGAAAACATCAATCTTAAAATTATTTCTCACACTCCATATTTGGGATATCTATTCATGTAATTGAGCTAGTTTTGGCCAAAAGTTTTAAAATATTTAGATTAGAAAATATTTGAAATTTTATTCTCTGAAGCTAACACGTTATGGAGCATGTCGTCCTCAAAGACGAGGGAAGGGGGATTAATCATTGGCTTCAATAGAGGACCTCCCAGAGGCATGAAATCAACTTTTGGGATAGAAAAATCCTCAAAAAACAAGACCATGCCATTCCCTCCAACAAAACACTCAATTTTAACATCTTTATCGCGTATTTCTACTAATCCTAAATAAACATAGTCAATCCTAGTTCCATTCAAACCCTTAAGCTCTACTGCCAACAAAACAAAAACCACTAGAGAATCGGAGTGGTAATCCTCGACTGTGGGAAGACATTTTTAGATGCATAAGGAGACACCACCACCCCTACCAGACCCTTAAAAAAAATTCTCTTCCTTCACTTTTCAAGATGTAGATTAGGCTTAGATTGCAGTTCCTATTCTCTTTGTATACTCTTGTGATGCTAGTTAGATTAGGTATTTACATTAGCTCGTGCTCACCTAGGAACTTTATTTACCTTCTTCTTTATTTATCCTTGACCACTTATATGTGGATATTTATTTTTTCTTATTTAGATATCAGGAAGATATTATCTAGTTGTTATGACTAGTTATTTTCTAATATTATGATCTCTAATATTTTTTTCCTAAATCTATGGTCTTGACTAGTTCTTTGATGACTAGTTCTTTCCTTGATTTATGGCTTGATCTATGACCTTGACTTGATCTTAGATTGATATTCCTTTCCTATATAAGAAAAGAACATTCTCAATGTACTCAAGAGAGTTCCATATTAATATATGATATTGTTGTTCATTTGTTTGCAAATCCTCTTGTAAAGTTATTCTAATGAATTCCTTCCAGCTTCTCAAATTTGGTCTATTATGACCATTTGATATCTTCACGGATTGAATTTTTTTTATAATAAATCATTTTATGGTATTAGAGAAATAGATGATGTAGACATATATCTATAATTTTATTTCCAAGCAAGGGTTTACTTATTTTCATTTATTATGGAATTCATTAAAAATTTGTTGCATCTTCCATTTTTACTCAAAATGGATGGATTTTTTTGATTTGGAAGGTGGTAAAAACTTTTAAACATCTATAAACTTGGCTATTCAAGGAGACTGTTTTTTTATTTTTATTTTTGTTTTGGAGAGGCAGACACAGATTCATACAGATATACATGGAAACTCGTGGCAGGGGAAGAAATTTGTATTGGGGAAGTAAAAACTTCTAGAAAATTGTTTTCTTTGTTTTTTGAATATAGTAATGGGTTTTCTCTTCCACTTTGGCAAGTTCCTATTTGACGAAGATGTATACATCTTAGAAAGCTAGCTAGGGAAGTATTTCGGGGAAGGAAAAACTGCAAAAAAATAGTTTCTAGTTTTTTGCATTCGGTAATGAGTTTTATTTATTTCTCTTTACCGAGTTCCTATTTGATAAAGATGTTGAAATATTAAAAATCGTGTTGTGGGAAAATCTATTCCAGGGAAACAGAAAGTCTAGAAAAATGTTTTCTAGGTTTTGTGTATTTTGTTTTGCATTTTTATTTTTATTTGTGGAGTTCATATTTTGTAAGGATTTGAAGATCTTTTAAATTCTTGCAAAATTCAGGGGAATTTAAAAAACCGTGCGGGGAAAAAACTTTTAGAAAAACACTTTCTAGGTTTTTTTAGGTTTTTCAGTTTACTCTTGGATTTTTTTTTCCTTCATCCCATTTTGCAGATATAGAATTGGAAAGTTTTTTCCTAGAAAGATAAATTAAGAGGGGAAAATAAAATATTTTTGAAGTAAATATTATAACACAAATTTGAAATTGTTGTATCTTTTGATTGGTGACTTGGATTAAAGTGTTGTCTTTTTAAAAAGTGTTTATTTCGTGTTTGTTCTAATGAAACTGTTTATTTTAAGAAACCAACTAAAAATTTAAAATTTCATGTTTGTAACATGCACTCAATTATAAAGTGCCAACACTTGGGGGATGTTGTACTCAGACATGGACACATTTTCGGCTCCGTCCAACATTTTGTTTCTTTACTTGTTATCATGGATTCATGCTCTACAATTTTTTATTTACAAATGAGAATGAGAAAATCTTCTCCGAAATTAGTTCCATTGAGGAGGAGCTAGTAAATTTTTTGGAAGAAAGTAGATCTCTCAAAAAGTGAAATTATATTCTATAAGCACTTATTCATGATAAAGATAGTCTCATACACTCCCTCCAGCAAAACCTTTCTATCCTACATCATCTCCATCATATCGTGGAATCTCAAATCCTTGTTCATTTTCCACTTGTAGTTGTTTCTCCTGTACCCACTGACCTTGATTTATTAGTTTCTGAGCCTAATATTTCTCATCATGCTCCTAAGCCATTCAACAATATGGGATGGTGTGATGCTGACCCTGATTCTTTGAGTTTAATTTCCTTGTCATGTTTCCTTGGTTTTTCTTATATTGTGGCACTGCTATTTCTTTACATCTTGTGTCTTTGCCTTGTTTCCTTGTTTATTGTTCTTAGATTGTGACCCCGCCTATTTTTAGTTGTTCATCAAATTATGTTTGGTTTTTTTTTTCACTTTTGAAATTACAACATTAAAAGTATCCTTGTATGGATATATTCTGGTGACACCCAGTGTCAATTTATTTTAAGTTTTATGATCGAGAAGTGGGCTGAGACCACGGTGCACACAAAATTTCTTTAGCATTATATGATTTTTTTAGCTAAACTTCTTGGTATTCCTTGAAGCAGGTTTTGTCTCTCTCTACTTTGTTATTATTGTTTTTGGGTACCTTGTGGTGTCCTTTTTACCAATTAGTATACATAGGGTACCTCATTAGACCTAGTTTTCGTGACTCATACTGTGTGATATGTAACGTTTATTTTAGGCCCCTAGCATCACTTGGGGGGATGTTAGAGTAGGTATTTACCTTAGCTCATATTCATCTATGTACTTTATTTACCTTCTATTTTATTTATCCTCACCCACTTATGTGTGGATATTTAGTTTATCTTATTTATATATTAGGAAGATATTACCTACTTGTTATGACTAGTTCTTTCCTAAATTTATGGTATTGACTAGTTCTTTTATGACTAGATCATTCCAAAATCTATGGTCTTGACTAATTCTTTAATGAATAGTTTTTTTCCCTGAATTATGGCTTGATCTATGACCTTAACTTGTTCTTAGATTGATCTTCCTTACCTATATAACGAAGACCCATTCTCATTGTACTCAAGAGAGTTCTATGATAATATATGATGTTGTTGTTTATTTTTTTACAAATCCTTTTGTAAGTTTATTCTAATGAAATCCTTTGAGCTTGTCAAATGTGGTGTGTCATGATCATCAAAGATCTTTACGACTTAGAACAATTTGTTTATCATTCCTTTCAACGACATGCTTGTAGCTAGACGCAGTTTGTAGAAGTCCCAAAAATGCTCGTCGAATTCCCCTGTAATGTAGTTCTTGTCATCGATAATGCTCCTCTTAGGGTTCTATGAAATTGTCTAAAATTTTACAAGATAATTTATAATTCACGTATTTGAATTCTAATATTAATATTGATAGTGGTTTCACATAAAAAAAATTACATCTAGAGAAGGATGGAGAAGGATGCAGAGGATGGAGCAGGACGCGGGAAAGATTCGCAGGTACAAAGTGTGGCTGCATGAATTGTTCTTCTTTCCCCAACATTAGAAATTAGAGTATTTTGTAACACATGCAATGTAAAGAATTATTTGAAGGAGCCATTGTTAATGTTGGACACCAAATGGCTGCAATAGACTCCTTGTTTGAAGGTACTAGATTCAGTGATAGACAGAGCTCATGGAAGGCTAAAATTTCTCTCATGGGTTACTTTTCAGGGATAATGCCTATCTTTGACTAATTTAAAAGTTGGATAAGGAATAAATGGAATATTCTGGGGTAGGTCAACACTTGTGTGTTGTCTAAGAAAATTTTCATGTTTGTCTTCTCTCTTTAAGAGTATATGATCCAAGTTATTTAAGGTGGACCATAGTTCTTTGGAAGAACCACTCTCTCCATTTGCATATGGAAACCAAATTTAAAAACCCACATTTTGAGTGCTTAACTTATCTAGGTAAGTCTTCCTAGACCACCCTTAGAGTTATGGAAATTGGATGCGCTAGCAGGAATAGCTAAATCAATAGGGGATCTGATTGATCTTAATCCAACCACATCACTTAGGTCTAGGTTTATCATAGAAATGATGTGTATTAATCTATCTATTAGATATTGACCTCCGGAGGTCATAAAATTGGTGTCCTGAGAGGGAGTCTAGATGTAAAAAATCATCTATGAAGATACACCTATATTTTGCAATAAATGTAGGTGAGTGGGCCATAGTTCACATGGATGCAAGTAAAAAAGGAAATCTATCACATAGAATACGGGTGAATAGGAAAAAACCCATTCAGTGCTTGTTGAGGAGGGTGTTGTTTCGGTTTCTAAGTGTGGGAGGATGGAAACCTCGCCTCCTGCGAACGTGGTAACACAACCTCATGTAATTATGGATTCTCAATATTTTAAGGTTGTGGAAGAAAACATCCTGAAATTGGTCATGGTGCTTAACCGGGAAGGTGATTCAAAAACCAATATGGAACAATGTGTTTTGCTAGCCACAACACTAAAAATTCTTATGTGGAGGAAAATTCAAACAAGAAGCAGGCGTGAGATCTAGAAGTTATTTTTAAAAATGATTTGGAGGTAGGATTTATGCTTCCCAAAATATCAGGTGATGGATGCATGGGGATAATCACCAATACGTAAGATGCTAATCACATTGGGAAGTACTTTACAATGGAAGAAAATGGTGGTGCAACCGAGAGCTATGAGGATATTCTGGTGGATCTAGAATTGAATGCTATTACCCTCGATCAAACCTGTTATGATTCAAGAGGATAAAAAATAAAATTGGGATTCATTATTAATTTGATATCTGAAACAAAGGAAGTGGTCCTTATGAAACATGAGAATGAAAATGCTTAAAATGAAGGGAAAATGGATGGAAAAAAGTTAAAATGAAATTTCCATGCACTATTTGTCACTTGGTCATGACTAGGCGTCACGGCCCCAGTGTGAAATTATAAATATCTAGCCTCTTTGAATTTTGTTTCTTGCTAACCTATTTCAAGATTTGTAGTGGCTTGTTCCTTCCTTTAGACTGCTCTTGGAATGGTCGTTCTTGTTGCTTTAGATTTGCAATTCTTTTGATATGCAAATATTTATCTAGTTTGGATACCATTTATGTAATAGGGAATGGACCCTACCAAAACCCTCTTTTTACCCTTTACCCCCAAAAAATATTATTACTTATGTTATAACACCCACAAATCTTACCCGCATGAAACCCAAGACAAATAAAGGTTAAAATAGAAAAATTATAGAATAATATATTTTTGTAAATAAATCAAGTTACAAAGCTTGGGTTATTCCTCGGTTCAATAATCTATTTTTGTAAATAAATCCAGTTACAAATCTTGGGTTATTCCTCAGTTCATACACTATCACTCTCAAATAACAATTAATTATATTGTTAAATCACTAGTTAGGTTTAAAAAACCTCATTCCTATAATCCTTAATTAATTTAATAATGCAGTTCCTAAAGTCATTTAATAATTCACTATTCTAGGGCTAGTCTAAAATCAACCTCTCATTGATTAAATAAAAAAAAATTAAATTCCTAAAATAAATTTTTCTTGGTTATCAAAAGGTTAATTTGAATAGTTTAATTACAAGGGTCAAGGGCTTTTATAAAAAGGCCACCATCTAATTAAGAAATTTATAAAACAAATTAAATCCCACACCACTTAAGTGGCCCCATTCAATATTAACCCATGCATTTCATTTAATATATTCTCACCTACCCCTCACCTAATTTTTTAAGGGAATACTCCTAGCCATTCGATGGGTCAATCCAAGCCATTGGGTGTAAGGAATTTCAAACAACCCTAATCATCTCTATAGAGTCTTTTATACATTCATTGACTTAATTTCCTTATTTTTGTTTTACAGGTTAAAGGGAAGGAGAGGAAGCCATGGAAGAAGAAGAAGGATCTTTGGATGGATACACACAATCCCCAAGTTTATTTCATTTTTTCTTGTCATTTCTATTTTATCCTCTCCTAGGGTTTGATTGGAATTTTCTTATTTGTTGTAAATCCATTTCAATGTATTTTTCCTACTTGGGCATTTGGGTATTTTATCATTTTTTATTAAATCTAGTTTAAAAAAAATAGTATGGACATTAATTTATTATTTTTACGTAGAGAATACTCCCATTGTAGAGTATGTATGTATGTATGTATGTATGTATGTATATATATATATATATCTGTGTGTGTGTGTGTATGTATATATATATATATATATATATATATATATATATATATATATATATGTATGTATGTATATGTATGTGTGTGTGTGTGTGTGTGTGTGTGTGTGTGTGTGTGTGTGTGTGTGTGTATACTGAAGAACCTGACCGACGAAATTGCATACAGGATGAACTAAACAAAAGGGCCAACTATATTAAAACATCGACGGGTTCTATATTGAATTATGGTCAAAGTATTTGGGAGGGGGGAGGGTCACCGAATGCACCCACCATCAAATATTACAATGGAGTGGGGATGGGGTTGGTGACCCTCCCCCCTCCAATTTTAAGTTAAAACAAATAATCACGATGGTTGCAGCTAGGCTATAACGAAAACAATAACTTTCTTTTTGTACTATTAAAATGGAAATTTTTAAAGGTTTTATCAATATAACATTAATAATATTTTTTTTATACTAAGATTAATATTACTAATAATAATAATAATCAAAAGGAATGATAACCAAATCGTACGAAGCCAAGAACATAGATGCTAATCAAACACCGCGATCAATAAGATAAAGAAATTCACCATAATAACTTTACATAAAACCTTTGTAAACAAATGAGTAGCATCATCATATATTATTATGGAACTCAATGAAATATAATGAGAATGGGCCTTGCTTATATAGGCAAGGAATAATAATCTAAGAACCAGTCAAGGTTGTAAATCAAGCCATAAATCATGGGAAGAACTAGTCATCAAAGAACTATTCAAGACCATACATTTAGGAAAGAACTAGAAATCAAGGATCTAGTCAATACCATAGATCAAGGAAAGAACTAGTCAATACCATAGATTAAGGAAAGAGCTATACCTAAGAACTACATAATATCCCCGTAATATCTAAATAAATAAAAGAAAATTTCCACACACATAAGTGGGTGATGATAAATACAATAAAAGTAAATAAATTACCTAGATGAACATGAGCTAAGGTAAATACCTACTCTAACAACCCCCTCAAGTGACTCTAGGGGCCAAAATAGAAGTGGCATGTCCACAGTATGAGTCCTGGTAACTAGGCCTAATGATGTACTCATGTAAAATATATCCATGAAGAAATATCAAACCAAAACAAGGAAAGAAGCTTACGAGAAGGAAAGAAAAAGAAGAATAAGAAGAAGGAAAATGTTCTCACAAACACCCCCTAAGAACAACTTTTGAAACCCCAATAATTCCACGCAACTCAAGGTAGCAAGGTGATGTAAAAGTATTTGTAAAGCTGTCAGAAACCTATTGTTGAGTCGAAATGTACTCTAGGAAAAGAAATCCATCCTAAATGTGCCGAAAAATGAAGTGGATGTGTATCTCGATATGCTTGGTCTGTTGGTGCTCAACTAGGTTGCAAGAAATGTGAATTGCACTCTGGTTGTCACACCAAACTACAGTCGGTGAATTCTGTGGGAATCCAAACTTTGTCCATAACTGTTGAAGCCAAAGAATCTGGTGACTTGGTGTAACTGCTTCGCTATACTCTACCTCTGTAGATGAAATTACAATAACCTGTTGCTTTTTACACACCCAAACAACTGAAGAAGAACCAAGAAAAAAAATATATCCAGAAGTAAAACACCTGTCATCAATAGAACCTGCCCAATCTGAATCTATAAACTGAACCAGCTGAGTAGAAACCCTAGTGTAGTGTAGGCTTAAGTGGGAAGTGCCCTGAAAATAGTGCAAAATCCTTTTATTATCCTGCTAGTGATTACTATGATGAGAATATGAAAACCAAGATACAATCCCTACTGCAAATGAAATATCAGGGCGAGTATGGGTCAAGTACATGAGACTCCCAAAAAGCTACCTATATAATGTAGGATCAAAAAGTGGTGTGGTACATGTGGAAGTAAGAGTAATCCCAGACTAAAAAGGATATGGACTTGGCTTACAATCAGCCATATCAAAGCGCTAAAGAATATCATGGGTTTACTTTTGCTAACTCAAATGAATCCCTGAATCTATCTGAGAAATCTACAATCTAAGGAAATAATGCAATAACCCAAGATCTTTCATGTCAAACTATGTAGAAAGGGCCCTATGAATACTTTGAATGTGGGAAGAAGAGCTGCTAGTAAGTAATAGATCATCAACATACAAGACAAGTATCACAATATCCTCAACAACATGCTGGAGATACACTATATGATTGGAGTGGCAGTGAATAAAACTAGTAGATAGAAGAAAAGAATCCATATTTTCATACCAATCCCTAGGGGTTTGTTCGAGACCATAGAGAGACCTTCAGATCCTACAAACAAGAGATGAATCTTGAAAAAATCCATTTGGATACTCCATGTATATTTTCTCTTGTAGATCTCCATGTATGAAGGCACTCTTAACATCCATTTGGTATACAGGCTACCCCTGTCATGTAGAAATATCAAGTACAAGGTGTACAAAATCCATCTTGGCAATAAGTACAAAAGTATCAAAGTAATCAATACCTTCAAATTTTGAAAAAAACCCTTTACAACAAGATGAGCCTTATACTTGTCAGTGGTCCCATCAGCTATGTATTTAGTTTAGTATACCCACTTACACCTAACCATATTTCTTACTTTAGGAAGAGATACCAAATACGGAGTATGATTCTTCATCAAAGAAAAATAATCAGTTGTCATCGCATCATCCCACTCCTGTATCCCATGAGCCTTTGAAATAGATTGTGGATCCTCAAAAACTACCTAAATTTTTTTTCAGAACCTATAGAGTATGTGTGATGATGCCTAGTGGGTGGAATATCCTCTATGAAAGGTGTTACCTTATAAATTGTAGTACGAGCCCACTTCGGCATAGTGATAACGTCAGTGGAAACAGGATCCTCAACAACATCTATAACCTCTTCATCAACCTCCTCAAAAAAATGATCCTCAAGATGAAATGAAGAAGAAGAAGAAGGCATGGAAAAAGGTGAAGAATGCATGGAAGAAGATGAAGAAACATGAGGAGTGAAGTTCTCATCAAACTGAACATGTGTTCGAAAAATAATGTCATGAATATCAAGATCTAAAATTTGATAAGCTCTCGTGTCCTCACAATTCCCTACACAGATCAAGGGTTTTCTCTTCTTATCCAAATATTTCATTTTCTTCTTTAGCACAAATGCCCAAGCATGGCTCCCAAATACTCGTAAAAATGAGACATCTAGCTTAGTGTTGGACCAAGCTTCATCTTGAGTCAAATGCTCAAGTGCTCTATGTGGTGTGAAATTCTGAATGTAATTAACATAATTAATTTATTCTTCCCAGTAGATAGGAGGTAAATCTCTAGAATGCATCATAACAATAGTCATTTCCTTCAAATTTCCATTCTTCCTTTATGCTAAGCCATTATGTTGTTGAGAATGAAGAACATAATTCTGGTGAATAATGCCTTGAGTTTCCAAAAATTTAGAAAACTTGTTGCTGAAGTACTTCCCCCCAGTTATCAGTATGAAGGTTCATTATGCAACTAGAAGATTGTTTCTTGACCAAATCCTTAAGAATTTGAAGTATCAAAAAACATCACTTTTGTACTTGAGAAAATAAACCCAAGTATGCCTCGATAAATTATTAATGAACGTAAGTGCATACTTAGCTCCATTGAAAAAAGGGGTAGGAAAAACCATCAAATCACTGTGCACAAGCTCAAGTGGTGAAGAAACTATCTTGGACAAATTCTTAGGAAATGGATATTGGTGTTATTTCCCTAATGCACAACCAGAGAAAAATCCATCAATATTAGAAACTCTAGTTAGACCATCTACCATACCATGAGTGCTCAACTCCTTCAAATATCTATATTTTTAGATGTCCAAATATTTCATGCCAAATCTTACTCTCTTAATTTGCATGAGAAACCAATATTTTCCCTATAGAGGAAGTGTCATCAAAACCCACTAAGTGATATAGTCTAGAACTATGATCAAAATTACCTTCAGAAACAAGTGAATTAGGCTCCAACAAAGTTCCTACTTCTACCCCATGTGGTGCAAAAGTCACTATTTTCCCTTGACCAAAATGTCAAGTTTGATATACATAAAGTAGATATGTAGTGATGTTAGGGACATATAGTGCATCTTGGATACTACCACCATCAAGTTTTATATCACCTTTTCCTTTAACAAAAATAAAGGAAGAATCTTTCACCTCAATTTTGGAAGAAGAACTCAAGTCTAGAGAAATAAAAGACTCATTGGAAGAAGTCATGTGATGGGAAGCAACTGAATCTATAACCCCAACTATCTGCAAGTGGTGACAGAGATCTCCCAACAACATTACATGGTTTTCCATGCTGATTAGTAGTAGGTGGAGTAGAGAGAGAAATTTTTTGTTTCTTGACTACAACCTCTAAGGCTTGCATTCTCGTATAACACCTACGTTCTTCATGATTACTTTGTTATCAAAAATAAGCCAATGCTCTTTTTTTGATAACTTATCTTCTTTTTCTCCTTCCTTGTGCTTCGGATAAAATTTCATGGATTTTTGACACTCAAAATTTTCTAGGTATTGCTTTATCGAATATGATTTTTCTTCCCCTTTCTAGAAAGGTAAAGAAGTCCTCCTAACTCCTTATATTTTTTGAGTTATGGCTTGGTGAAGTTTGTAGGGAAAATATTCCCAAAATGGGCCCACGGGGCCTAAGGGAGAAATTTTGGCAAGGAAATTTGGCAGATTGTCTAGGCCGTAGGGAGAAATTTGGTACTTAGCCTCTTTTTGGGCTGAATTCTTAAGTTCATTTACTGACCAGTGCACCCATGAAGGAGAAATTTTTTGATCCAGCTAATGAGGAGGTGCCATGTGGCTAGGTAGGGACTAGATTAGTGGAACAATTAGATATTTTAAAACACTTAAGCATTTTTGCCAAAATGAGAAAAAGTTAACTTTTGCCCCCTGGGCCTGACAGGTTTCTAAAAATGCATCGACGTGGACGTGGTAAAAAACTTGCCACTTAGCCCTTTTGAATAAATTTTAAAACATCAATTCTTGGCCTGTGGACCCTGTGAACGAATGAAGTGCACTTTTGGGCCTAAGGAAAAAATTTTGACACTTAGATTTTTTGGGAAAGAAAGTTAAAGTAAAAAATTGACAAACAGATCCGAAAAAGGGAAGTGGAAGGAAAAAGGTCAAGGTTCCGCTCCTATCAGAGAGTGGCACATCATCGAAAAAAGTTGGCACAACATAGGAAAGTTAGGAATTTTTCCCTCTCTTTTCCTAAAGATTTAAGGGTGTGAATTTGGTCGCATCCTTGCATCAAATCAGAAAGCGACACGTGGCTAAGGAGCTACGCACAAGCGGGCCTACAGAGAATTTTTTGGCACTTAGCCATTTTTTGGAAAAACTCCAAGGTTAAATTTTGGCCCAAATTTCCACAAGGAAAATAAATTTTTTAAGGCCCACATCTAATCAAAGAATGCCACGTGTCAAGGTGGAGCGGCGGGGGGCGGAAGGACTTCAATTTTTTTGGCTTTTTTACCAAAATTTCTCGAAGGAGAAAATAGTAGCAAATCCCTGCCGACCAATCAAAAGGCACCACATGTCTACTCATCAGTGAGGGTTGAAAGAAAGATAACTTTTTTCTCTTTTTCCCAAAAATATTTAAGGCAAGAAATGAGCCCGTAATCCCATTAGAGAATAGGAATATGCCATGTGTCCACTCATCGGAGGGGATCGGGGGTGTCGGGAGAATTTTAGAATTTTTGCCAAAGTTGCAAAAATATAAAAAGAAAGAATGGAGACACATTTCTGCAGCCAATCAGAACGTTCCATGTGTCCACATTAGTGGCAGAGATTTCACCTGCAGAAGGCCTTGGGAAAATTTTCCCTTGCGAGCTAGAAGGAGCAAAATGTCATTTTTGACATGCAACTAATCAAAAGATGCCACACGTCATTGGATCATTGGGGCATGGAGGTTGTTTGGAAAATTTTCCAAAATTCCAAAAAGGGATAAAATGTCAAATTTTGGCGTGCCGACCTGATTTTTGACTTAAATTTGCCCTATTTCACCTAAAAACTTTCAGAGGGCATATCTTTCAATTCCAAGATCAAATTTGGATGAAATAAGATTTTTTGGAAAGATATCAATCCCCTCTATGAATTGAAGGCATAAAAACATCATGTTTTGTGGAGTTCAATGGATAAAATGTGTAAAACATCTTCCACACTTTCAATGTGTATAAGATTACTTTAAACAAGCCTTTTTTTTCTCGAGCTACCATGGTTTTCTTCTCCAGCACACAAAGGATGGAAAATCAGCTCGATTTGATGGGGGAAAACCCTAGAATGTCTTCTAACACCTTAAATGCAAGATAAGATTTCTTCGAGGACATCATTTTTTATTCCATTTTCATTTTTCAGTTCTCCAACACGCAGGTGAAAAATAAAATTCAATTTAATGATTTTACAGGCCGATTTGAAAGAGATTAATGGATGGTGGTTGACAAAAGGATAAAATTTTGCTTCCCCTTCTATTTTCTCTCTCTTTCTTCAGCTATAAATGGAAAGGATTCATTCTTTTTAATGGTTGGATGTTTTTTCTCTGTATCTCCCTTTCTCTTTATTCTACAGCACATTTGTGGAGTTTTCAAACCTTCAATAGATTTGTAAATGCAAATTTATTCCTTTTGGCCATTTTATTGCTTTGTATAAACTTTATGGAGCAATAAAATAATCCTGTGGGTGATTTCCAACCCCTTTCTTACTTCCATTGCATTCATTCTGATGTTTTCTTTTTCAAATCTGGTTATTTATGCATCTGAGTTGCATTATTTCTATGGTCTGTGTTTAACAGCAAAGTGGGAGTTCATCATTCCTTGGTGCATCACCTCCATTAGCTTAGATTTCATTATTTTTGCAAAAAATTTCTACACCTTGTTCCCTTGAAAAGATTTAGAATAGGAGTTAGAATAGATCCTTTACAAATGAATGCATGCACCTGAATAGAGGGATAGGAACCAACTTTTAACCTGGAGATTTTTTTCCCATTTTTGCAAGTCCTACACTTGGGGAAAAAATTCAATGTTGTGCAATCACACTAGATGCCCATTATCTAAATATAAATATGAGAAACATCCATGGGTGTTGTGATTCTACACTAACAGTTTTGGCACACCCAGTGGGACCTTAGAGGTCTTCATCTTCATTGCAAAAAAGTTGATGTGTATTTGTTGTAAATTTCTTGCTTAAAAGAGCCCTGATTTACACATCTGGCGACTTCAAAAGGACAAGATCAACAGGTTTCAGCAGTTCAAGATTGAAGATTCATGAGAAGAATCCAAACAAGGTCAAGAATGAGAGAAAAAATATTATTTGTCTATCTCTACTTATCCCTAGAAAGAATAGAAATGGGAAGAAGGATTCAATGATCTCCATCTCCACCAAAAAGAACTCTATGAACTCCTCCACCTGGTAGACCTTTCATTTAATCAACAAGATTTCTCAGCATCCTTATGTCAACTTTACTGACACCATCCCACTTTCTCTCAATGCAAAAAATCCAGTACTAGTTTTAGCATTAAAGAGCATTCCATTTCTTACTTAAGAAAATCAGACCACTCCATGTGACCATGTCCAGGACATTGCAAATGTTTGTACAATTCATGAGATTGCTGAAATGGATATTTTTGTCAAGTTATTGACATCCTCCTTCTAACGAAAATCCTTGCAATGATTCATAAGTCTAAGAGATGGCTCTATCGAAAGTTGGGATAATCTATGCATAGCCCTCCATGACCAATTTGGAAAAAAGGGAGATAACTTGTCCCTATTAGAGCAGCTGAAAACTATCAAGAGGGCTCCTAATGAGTAGCTAACTAACTTCAACTTTAGATTTCAAATAACTTGGGATAGAATCCCATTGGCTATGAGACAAGTAGTAGAAGGTGTTTTCCTTTACTTTCTCAAAGCTTTAAACTCTAATATTGCAATGTTGATTCAATCCATGGAAGGGGTAACCTTTCCTGCAGCCTATAGTATCTCAATTAGGGCTGAGAATTGTTTAATACAGGCTAGTAAACTTGCATGTAGACCACACATGCCTCTATATATAGATTTAGGAATCCCAAGTACTAGCCATGCACCTACATTAACTCCCATTCCCACTCCCAGAAATCAGAGTTCAAATTAAACCTCTACTTCATCTTTTAGTGCTCAAATGAGTTACAAGAGGTCATGAAACAATTTTAAAATTTAGGTAATGAGTTGGTTACACTTAAGAGGAAGCAAGCTCAAATTTTTAGGCCTTCTTATCAGCCTCAAGCTCAACCCAATAGACCACCATTTCATCATAATAGGCCACCCTTCCAAGCTACAAATCAGAATCAGGTTAGGCCTCCTACCAATAGACCTTTCCAACCCTATAATCCTAATGTTGCATCTACATCAAAAGCCCTAGTGCCAGTAAAAATTAATATGGCTCAAGAATATGATTGGTTTTTCCCATGCAATGAACCTCACAACTAGTCTATGTGTTTCAATGGTGCTTTGAACTAAGATTTTATGGTGACGACAACTAGTGTAGAGAGTGAAGCAAGGCAAGAAACATATCAACATCAAGGAACATCTAAACAAGGGGAAGCTCCAAGTGAGACCACACTTGTGAATTGGCAGGCTGAAAATTTCTATGGGATGAATCAAATACCTCCTAAAAATGTAGCAGATAATACAAGGTCCAAGAAGAGGAACATTGGAGAGATACAATCACCAAACTTGATTGATTCACAACCTTCCATCACCCCACAAGGTGTTGGAAAGCAAAATGCAGCTCCAAATGTGTAAGGGCAGCCCAAGCCAACTTCTAGACCAGCTCAAATACCAACTATTATAGCTTTTGTGCAAGAAAAAGGGCAGCAAAGAGATAGTTCATCAACATTTAAAATCATTGAACAAATGAAGAAGACCGATGTGAACATATCTAAGTGGGAATCACTTTCCATTCCAGGGAAAGGGGATCTCTTACAAGCTTCCATGAAGAATTGGTCAACCTCAAATCAGCCACCTCATGTGCAAGAGAAGGTACTCACCAATGAAACTCAACCTGAAGGGAACCATGGAGGGAAGAAAGTTAAGATTTTGAAGCCCCCACCCTTTTATGTGTCATTTATTGTTGGGAAACATTTAGTGCACAATTACATGATTAATTGGGCATAAAATATGAGCTATTCCTCAAAGGAGTAGTGCAATTAGATGTGACAATAGTATCAACTATTGGAATCATCAAGGAACTAACCCTTACCTTGCATGCATGCCCAAATGTCACAGTTTTACAAGATGTGTCTATGATTGATCTTCCACCACTCTTTGTTATATGTTTTTCAAGGGATTTCATAGCTAGAATTGGAGGCTAGCTATCTACTGATTGGTCACATATATTGTTTAGAACAAGGTATGGAGCTAAAGCAACAATAAGATTTGAGCCTATTTCCAATTTCCATATTAAACCTCACACTCCAAGCCCAATCAACGCAAATTTTTCATATTTTGACCAAGAAGACTATCCAAGCACACATGAAGATGACACAAAGGTTGGAGGCATTCCAAATTTGACCCTTGATGAGTGGGAGAACAAGGTGTATGATTTTTATCCGTATAAGGAGATAGTAGAATATGAGCTGGGTGTTCATTGCTTACATGAAGAGAATCATCCTCTTCTTAGCAACACCAAGTCAGAAAAAAATGAGAATTAGGTATGGAAAATTTTCTTTGATGAATCAAGAAGTAGACAAGGTGCTAGAGCTGGTGGAATGTTGGTTTCACCTCAAGGAATTAAGTACTATCCATCTTTCAAATTTCATTTTGCATGCTCTAACAACACAACTAAATATGAAGCTTTGGTTCATGGAATTCTTTGGGAAAACAAGAAAAGCATTATAAATTTGTAGGTATTTGGTGACAGTGAGTTGATAGTAAATCAATCTAAAGGGCAGCATGCTACAAATATTGATCTTCTCAAGAGTTATAAGAATAGGGTTTGGAACCTCAATGAGGATTTTTAGGCCTTTGGCATCAACTCCATCCCTAGGAAAGAGAACCAAGTTGCTGATAGGCTTGCAACATTTGGAACAATGTTTGATGTGGTGGACAACATTAGAAGAGAAAAAACACAGCCACATATCAACATGATTTTGAGGCCATCAGTGCCATACAATAATAAAAGTTGGCAAGTGTTTGAAAGCAACCAAAAAATCATCAATTTCTTGCAAGAAGAGGCTGATTTCTCATCACATAATTAGGAAAAGTTATAACAACAGTATGGTTATCAAGTAGCACAACTGAAAACAAATAAACTACCAAAGGGACTTGTGACTTTAGAGTCTTTTTTCAATCCTAATGATCAGCTTAGAAAGGAGAAATCTAACATCCAAATCAAAGGATAATATTTGGAATCCATCTGAGTCAGAGAAGGAAAAACACTTCAAATTGGCAAAGTGGCAACCGAGAAAGAAAGGTATGACTTCACTCAACTTTTCCAAGAGTTCTAAGATGTATTTGCTTATAGATATGAAGAATTGAGAGGTTTCAATCCCAAGCTAGCACAACATACAAATTAAATAGATCCAGATGCTAAGCCCATCAAGAAAAAGCAAAGGCCAGTCAACCCAAACATTGAGCCTCTAATGAAGAAGGAATTGAATAAGTTAATAAAGGAAAGTATTATTTTCCCAATCAAGCATTCAAGCTAGGTTTCCAACTTTTTTCTATTCATAAACAAGAGTGGAGAAATCAGGCTTTGTGTAGACTTTAGAGATATGAACAGAGCATCCCTCAAAGACCACTACCCACTTCCTTCTATGTAGCAGATTTTGCAATTTGTTAATGGATCTGAGAGGTTCTTATTGCTGGATGGTTATTCAAGGTACAATTAGATCATGGTGAAGGAAGATGATCAGTTCAAAATTAGTTTAACCACCAAATGGGGAACCTATGCATACAATAAAATTTCTCTTGGATTATCTAACACTGGAGTCAATTTCCATAGGGAAATGGATATGGCATTTAAGGGATTGATCAATAAGATAGTTTTGATTTACCTTGATGATATCACTATGTTTTCTAAAATTGCAGCAGACCATCTATTTCATTTCATACAAGTCTTTTAGAGGTGTAAAAGATTTGGGATATCCCTAAATCCTAAAAAATGTATATTCATGGCCCATGAAGGTAAAATTCTAGGCCACATTGTTTCCAAGGAAGGGTTGGAAATTTACCCAAAGACATTTGAAGAAATAAGGGAATTACAATTTCCAAGCAATAAGAAATATCTTCAAATATTCTTAGAAAGAATCAATTTTATCAGAAGGTTTGTTCCAGAATTTGCTGCTCTTATCAAGCCAATAACGTTGATGTTGAAGAAGAGTGTGGTGTTCAAGTGGATAGCTGAAGGAAAGGAAAGTTTTGAGGTGATCAAGGAAGCTATTTCATGAGATCTAGCCCTAATAAACTGAGATTTCTCCAAATAATTTTTACTTTATGCCTTTGCTGGAAGTGATACTATCTCTGCAATTTTGGTGCAACAAAACAAAGAAAAAATAGAGCAACCAGTTGCCTTCTTCAGCCAAAGCCTGACATATTATGAAATGGGGTATTCTTTCAAGTAGAAGCATGTTCTTGCAGTGATTATAAGCTTAAATAATTTTAAGCATCTAGTTTCAAACAATAAGATCCATTTTTTAGTATCCCGCGTGGGCATTAAATACTTCCTTCTTAACAAGGATTTGAATGAAAAACATGCTGGGTAGATCACTCATGTCATGGAGTATGACATTAAGATCAAGGTCACGAAGATGGTCCATCAAAGGGGATCGTGTGAGAAATTATACTTGAGCCAACCAATTGAAGCAAGCAAAGGAAAGGAGGTTGTTTTGGTGTTGCAGGATAGCCAAGAAGAAGTCATTTTAATTTTACAGACTGGTCAAGAAGAAAATATTAATATATCCACTCCTTGCTGGACTCAGAACATAATACATTTCCTACAAACTAACCTTTTCCCTCAAGAAATGAGCATGCTAAAGAGGAGGTATTTTAGATTGTAGGCCATTCCTTTTCTGCTTGTTAATGGCATTCTGTTCAAAAAATATATCAATGGCGTGTTGTTGAGATGCATTGGTACAAATCAGATTAAGAGAATGCTACAAGATTTCCATGATGGATCAGTTGGAGGTCATTTTTCTCCAAGGGTGACAGCTCTAAAGATCACAAGGGTGGGTTATTATTGGCCCAAAGTATTCAGTGACTACTATGCATGGATAAAGAAGTGCAAAAAATGTGCATTTTTCACTAGTAAAGAGAGGTTAACGGCCCTTCCATTGAATCCCATTTTATTTTTCTAGGCATTTATGCAATGGGGATTGGACTTCATTGGAGTCATCAATCAAACCTCAATCCTAGGGCATAAATGGATTCTAATAGCAATAGATTACTTTACTAAGTAGACTTAAGAAGTAGCACTCAAAGAAGCCATTGAATCCAACATTCTAGATTTCTATGAAGGGTTAATAACCAGGTTTGGTATAAAATCCACCATCATATCAAACAATGCATTGGAATTCATAGGTTCTAAGATCACTGAATGGGCTATTAATAACGGAATATATCTGAGTACTTCATCAAACTATTACCCTTAAGGTAATGGCCAAGTTGAGTCCACAAACAATAATGTACTAAGGATTATCAGAAGGACTCTTGATGAAAATCAGAGAGCTTGACATATTAAGCTCAAATCATCTCTATGGGTTGACAGGATAACCCCTAAGAGGCCCATAGGTAACTCTCCTTTCAAAATTGTTTATGGGAAAGAAGAAGTCTTGCCTATATCACTTGAGTTGCCAACATTGGAACTCAGGAAGCAACTAATTTTTTTAGAGTTTTAGCTAATGGAGGTTAGATATGCCAAGTTGATGGAGTTGGAAGAAGTAAGAGAGAATTCAGCTCAAGCATTAGAAAAGGACCGAGCCTTAGTAAAAAATTCTTTGAAAAAAGGGCAAGAGTAAGCACCTTCCAAATTGGAGACTTAGTGCTGAAATGGAATGTAGACCGAGAAAAACCAGGAAGGCATTCAAAAATTGATTCCATTTGGAGTGGCCCTTACGTGGTCAAAATTTGGAAAATTATCAATGCCTTCCAATTGTATACATTGGAAGGCGAAGAACTTCATATTTCAGTGAATGGGATCTACCTCAAACATTGCTACTAAAAAGGAAAGGTTTCACCCTTGTACATACTAGTATAGATTCAATTTCCTCTAAGTGCTTGTGCACATTGTTTTGTTGTAGTTTAGATTTCTTTCTTCCAAAGTTATTTTCACATCTCTGTATATTCCACTTACAATATGTATGATTTCTTATTCTGTACATAGTGTTTTTGGAGCTGTGTTGCCTCTTGCGCCCTTGGCATTTGGTCATAATCAGTGTCGTTTTTAGTGGGTTTCCAAGTGGCTGAGGGACATGTTTTCAAGTTCAAATTAGTTACAGGATATAATCATGACTTCATTCCCAATGGATACTTCAAGGCAGATGATCACTTCATCTAGAAGGCATATGACCCCTCCGAGTCACTAAAATTGCTATAAAAAATAAGCCCATGCTCATTTTTGATAACTTACCTTCTTTTCCTCCTTCCTTGTGCTTCATCTCAAATTTCAAGGATTTCTAGCACCCAAAATATTCTGTGTATTACTTAATTAGATAGGATTTTTCTTCGCCTTTCCACAAAGGTAAATAATTCCTCCTAACTCCTTGTATTTTTTGAGTTATGGCTTGGCGGATTTTGCAGTGAAATTTTTCCCAAAATGGGCACGCGGGCCTAAGGGAGAAATTTTGCCAAGGAAATTTGGCAGATTATCAAGGCCACGAGGATAAATTTGGCACTTAGCCTCTTTTTGGGATAAATTATTAAGTTCATTCACCGACCCGGGTGCCCGCGAAGGAGAAATTTTTTTCTCTAGCGAATGAGGAGGTGCCACATGGCTAGGTAGGAACCGGATCGGTAGAACAATGGAAGATTTTCAAACACTTAATATTTTTTTCCAAAATGTGAAAAAGTTAACTTTTTCCCCCCGGACCTAGCAGGTTTCTAAAACTGCATCAGTGGGGGCATGGCAAAAACCTTGCCACTTAGCCCTTTTGACTAAAAGGAAAAAATTCAATTCTTAGTCCGCAGACTCAATGAAGGAATGAAGTGCACTCGTGGGGCCAAGGAGAAACTTTTAGCACTTAGTTTTTATGGGAAAAAATGTTAAAGTCAAATATCAGTTCGTGGATCTGAAAAAGGTCAAGGTTCTGCGACAATCAGAGAGTGACACGTCATCGGTGGAATTTAGCATGGCGAAAGAAAGTTAGGAATTTCGCCCTCTCTTTTCATAAAGATTTAAGGGTGCGAATTCGTCCGCATGCCCACATTGAATAAGAAGGTGACACATGGCTAAGGAGGTATGCACAAGTGGGCCCACAGAGAAGTTTTTGGCACTTAGCCACTTTTGGGAAAAAATCCAAGGTCAAATTTTGGCCCGAATGCCCGTAAGGAAAAGAAAACTTTTAAGGCCTACAGCCAATCAAATATCGCCACGTGTCAAGGCAGAGTGGCAAGTGGTAGAAGGACTTTAAATTTTATTTTTTTTTGCTAAAATTGTTTAAAGGAAAACATAGAAGCAAATCCCTACTAACCAATGAAAAGGTGCCACGTGTCTACTCATCGATGTGGGTCGAAAGAAAGAAAAGTTTTTTCCCTTTTGGCCAAAAAGGTTTAAGGCAAGACATGAGCCCACAATCCCATCAGTGAATAGGAAGGTGCCACGTGTCCACTCATTGGTGGGGATCGGGGCATCAAGAGAATTTTAGAATTTTTGCCAAAGTTGTAAAAACATAAAAAGCAAGAATGGAGCCACATTTTTGTAGCCAATTAGAACATGCCATGTGTCCACATTAGTAGCAGAGATTTCACCCATGGAAGGCCCTGGGAAAATTTACCCTTGTGGGCTAGAAGGAGAAAAATGTCATTTTGGACCCGTACCTAATCATAAGATGTCATGTGTCGTCAGATAGGTGGGGTGTGGAGTTTTTTTTGAAAATTTTCCAAATTTGCAAAAAAGGTGAAAAATGTCAGATTTCGGCCTGCTGACCTGATTTTTGACTTAAATTTGCCCTGTTTGGCCTAAAAAATTACAGAGGGCATATCTTTCGCTTCCAAGACCAGATTTGGACGAAATCAATTTTTTTGGAAAGATCTAGATTCTCTGTATGCATTAAAGGCATAAAACATCATGTTTTGTGGATTTCAATGGAAAAATGTGAAAAACATCTTTCACGCTTTCAATGCGTATCAGATTGCTTTGAACAAGCCATTTTTTTCTCGAGCCACCATGGTTGTCTTCTCCAACATGCCAAAGATGGAAAATTAGCTCGTTTTGATGGGGGTAAAATCCTAGAATGTCTTCTCATGCCTTAAATGCATGATCATATTACTTTAAAGACATCATTTTTATTCCATTTTCTATTTTTTCTTCTCTATCATGTAGGTGAAAAATAAAAATCAATTTAATGATTTTATAGCCGATTTGAAAGAGATTAATGGCCGGTGGTTGAGGAAAGGATCATATTTTGCTTCCCCTAATATTTTCTCTTTCTTGCTTCGGCTATAAATGGAAAGGATTCATTCATTGTAATTTGTTGGATGTTTTTACTCTGTATCTCCCTTTCTCTCAGTTTTGCAACAAGTTTGTGGAGTTTTCAAACTTTCCATAGATCTGTAAATGTAAATTTATGCCTTTTGGCCATTTTAATGCTTTGTATCAACTCTG
Source organism: Taxus chinensis (assembly GCA_019776745.2). NCBI lineage: Eukaryota > Viridiplantae > Streptophyta > Pinopsida > Cupressales > Taxaceae > Taxus > Taxus chinensis. The sequence goes on from CM034152.1 coordinate 626,762,795, forward strand.
TAGAGCAATAAAATAATCCTATGGGTGATTTCTAGCCCCTTTCTTACTTCTATTGCATTCATTTTGATATTTTCATTTACAAATCTGGTTACTTTTGCATCTGAGTTGCATTATTTCTATGCTCTATTTTTAACAACGAACTGGGAGTTCATCATTCCTCTGTGCATCACCTCCATTAGCTTATATTTCATTATTTTTGCAAACTTCTTCTTCACTTGGTCCCTTGGAAAGATTTAAAATAAGACTTAAAATAGATCCTCTACAAATGAATGCATGCACCTGAACAGAGGGATGGGAACCAACCTTTAACGTGGAGATTTTTTGTCCCATTTTTGTAAGTCCCACACTTAGGGAAAAAATTCAATGTTGTGCAATCACACTGGATGCCCATTATCAAACTAAAATTTGAGAAACATCTAAGGGTGTTGTGATTCTGCACTAACATTACTACCCCCATAAAAAGAGCATGAAAGGCTAGACTTATTCTTTGATTTAGAAGACTCCTTGGGTTAGAGTTATTTTCTTTGGGTTTTGGAGCATTCTGAGATGGAAAAAGGGTGGATTTGGTTTTACTTTTGTATTTTCCCTTGCCCCTAGAATTATATACAACTAATGCCTTTTGAGAGGTGGAAGACTCAAGGTGAGACAATTTGGATTATTTCCTAGTAAGTCTTTCACAAAATGTTTCTAAGTTAGTCATTTTAATGTGTCACCTAAGGGATCCATGCTAGAGAAAAAGGTAGAAGAAAAAATTTGGAATGGTACTCTCAAGTTGGATGAAATCAAGTAAACACACTCTTCATCTTTCTTATCTCTTCCACTCCCCTTTAACTATGTCAAAAAATGCTTGAACTTGGTAAGATAGTCTATAATAGTTGGAAAATCTTCAAGATTAAGAGAGGTTATCTCAATGTCAAGTTGAATGCCTTCATATGATCCACCTTACCAAATAAATCCTTTAATTTCTCCCATATTTTGAAAGGGGACTCACATTTTTCTAAATGAAGAAAAAATACTGTCACTTACATAACTTCCTATCAAACCAATACACTCATCAAATTTGCACCAGTACTGAAATTTCTCATATTCTCTAGTGAACACTACTTGTTCTAAAGAAGTTAAATCCCATAATCCTTTTTGCTTAGTTACTGTTTCCATTCTTTGTTTCCATGTGTTGTAATTATTTGTTGTTAATGGCTCAACATGATCTAATGAATAAGTAGATGTCATCCTCAAAAAATCACGAAAAAATGTAATAACCAATCAATGCAACAAGATCCCCCTAGATTTTGGCACTTTATAGTGAGTGTGTGTTACAATATGGCATTTTATAATGAGTATGTGTTACAATATAACACTTTATAATTATATTGTGATTCTAAAAATAAATATTTCTGATGGAAAGATCATGGAAAAACAAGAACTTTTGCAAAAAAAGGCACTCAAAATTGAGTTACCAATAAAAAGTTACAAGCTTTTTAATATTATGTTGTACTATTTATTTTAGTTGCCACTAAAAGAGAATAAAATGAAAGAGGGTTGGAGTTAAGCACCTAGTAGTAGGAATCACAAGCTTAAGCCCTCGTATGACCATACCATATGACCAAGGGATAAGGATATTAATCCATGTTTGCACAACTTGCTATTTTGGGGTGTATTGCTAGTTTTTGAGAAAGTCATATCCAACTGCTTCTTATAGTGAAAAATTACTATTTCAGGACTGTGTGGATAGTGACATGTGGTTGCCAAATATAGTAAGATACAGAATCTTCCAAAATGACAGAATCCATGCACGGTCATCCTAGTACCATGATAAAAAAGGAAAAAACCTAAATCCTTCTACGTGCAATATGAAAGGAACGATAAGAATATTTTTCCAAGCCACGATCTCAGATGATAATAGCACACCGCATTATATGAGAAAAACAAAAGAGCTAACATACCATATATGGAAATCCATCATAATCCATAATTCTCAATATATTACAATGAAATGACTTGAATTATTCAATAAGAAGATGTACATATAGGAGGAGGGAAGGGAAAATACTACCTAAATCAAGGGGTAAAGAATTGCCACTAACTTATACTAGTAGTTAAGTTAAATCCATAAGACTAGTAAGCTAACTCGACATAATTGAGAAGATAACTTAACATAACTAATAAGACAACTCCACACAGCTAGTACACCTAAGAAAGCTAACCAAACAAGTGTAGGGCTAACACAAGTGTAAAAATTATCCTAATAAATAAATAAAAAGATAAATAATAACCTACACTAACACCCTCTCGTAAGCGTAGTTTAGGTGGGTGGAAAAGAAGGTCAGTCCTAGAAATAAGGCCTGATGAGGTACCTACATATAACAAATGGGAAAAATAGACACCACAAGGTACCCAAAACTAGTATTAACAAAGTAGAGAGAGAAAAATATGACTCTAAGATATCCTAAGAAGTTTAGCTCTGAAAACTTGTACAATGCTAAAGAAGTGTGGTGTGTACTGTGGTATGAATCCAATTCTCAATCATAGAACTCAAAAACAACTGACACTATGCTTCACCAGAATAACTCCATGTAAGGAAACTGTCAATGGAGTGATGTCGAAAGTGCAAAAAAATTACCAAACATAATTTGATCAACTACTACAAATAGGTGTGCCATGATCCAATAACAACCAATTCAATAAGGCAAGGACACAAGATTCAAATAAATAAGAGTGGCACGATCTAAGAAAAGTCAAGGTAATAAGGCAAGGACAAGAAAACTGAAGAATCAGTATCAACATGTAACAAGTTAAGGACACGAAACCAAAATAATTAGTATTAACACCACACCCTCTCATACTATTGAATGGGTAGAGTGACACCACATATCTGTATGAGTTACCAAAATCAACTACTTGAATACTAACAAACTAACACCAAGCTTCACCAGAATAGCTTCGCCACAAGAGAGAGTGTCAACATGCCAAAAAAGGTGTCAAATATACAGATCCAAAAATGTCTCAACAAACAAGAGATATATAAATGTATACACCCATTTATACAAGAATGTAACACCCAAAATTTGAGGTCATCAGGATCAACCGAAATTATGTTCACAAGTGATTAAAACACCCTCCTAAATTTGGCAATTTATAATTGAGTGCATGTAAATATTACAATGAGTAAAATTACCTTTTACAATTAAAATATGTGTATAAAAATTTCACCAATGCGTAGATCTCTAAAAAATACACAATTTCAAAACAACGATCACCTTAATTCGAGCTACGGATCAAAAGTTATGAGCTCTAGAATGTTTTGCTATTAAAATAATATTTTAATGTTGATCTTTTTTTAAAAGGTACTTGTGACACCCAAATGTCCAAAGGGTAAAATAGTGCATTCACACAATACAGGCTTGCGACTAAAGGATAAAAGCTCACGTCTTAAACCTAAAATGTCCAAAAGGTAAAACATTGCATCCAGAGGGTACACATCAATATCCAATGGATAAAAGAATGCACCTAGAGGGTATAGATCTGCGTCCAGTAGATAAAAGACTGCGTCCAAAACAAAAATATCCCGAGGGTAAACGATTGCATCAGGATGGTGAATACTTATATCCAATGGATAAAAGAATGCACCCAAAGAGTACAGATTTGCTTCTAGTGGATAAAAGACTGCATCTAAAACCACAATATCTAGAGGATTTAAGAATGCATCAGGAAGGTACACGCTTATATCTAATGGATAAAAGAATGCTCCCATAGGGTATATATCTACATCTAGATTTGATTGTCTCAAAACATGGCTGAGTTTATAGCCAATTCTAGGGTTTTTTACCTTCCAAATACAATGTCGCAAACTATTTTGCATAAAAATACATGCTGCAGAAAATTGCTAAAAAAATCCAAATACATGAAAATAATAAACGCATACTTGTAAATAAAAACTTACAGATTGATGTCTATGTCATTTATTGTTGTGATACCATGAAAGGAACGATAACCAGATTGTACCAAGCCAAGAACACAGATGTTAATCAACCACAATGATCAATAAGATAAAAGCAATTCACTAGAATAACTTTACATAAAACCTTTGCAAACAAATGAGCAATAATATCATATATTATTGTGGGACTCAATGAAATACAATGAGAATGAGCCTTGCTTATATAGCTAAGGAATAACAATCTAAGAACTAGTTATTTTCGTAGATCAATCCATAAATCATGGTAAGAACTGGTGAAGACCATAGATTTAGGAAATAACTAGACATCAAGGATCTAGTCAATACCAGAGATCAAGGAAATAACTATACCTAAAAACTAGATAATAACCCCATAATATCTAAATAAATAAAAATAAATATCCACACACATAAGTGGGTGAAGATAAATACAATAAAGGTAAATAAATTACTGAGGTGAACATGAGCTAAGGTAAATACGGACTCTAACAATAATAATAATAATAAATATATATTAATACATATATATTATCATTATTATTATTAAATTTCCATACGATTAATATATTAATAATATTATTAAAATAACCCAATTTGTTTAAATTAATTTTTTAAAATAATTAATCAAATAAGTCTGAGATATAAATATATACTTGTGAGAGGATTTGGCTAACTACTCAATTCTAATTATACATAGATATAGGTATTATATAGGTACTTTTCATTTTGTTGGATTCAAGATGACAAAAAAGGGAGTTGGATAATATTGTGTTCAACAAGCCAAAACATCGTAGTTTTCTAACTATACAAAAATTAATAAGATGAGAAACATTTTAAGCTTCTTAATCAACCCCATTTGATTTGAAAGGGAACAATTTTACTTCAACAATACTAAAATAGAAAACTATAGTTTAATTACTACCATATGCCTTTAATTCAATGCAACAAGAGTAACTATTTCTTTCTTTCACAAGATACAAATTACATCCATTTCAACAAGTGATTTATAACAAGATTGTTGACAATTTTTCCACTTGTGCAAAAATGCACAACTCTAAAATTCATTATGATGGATAGAATTGGTGAAGTATACCTAAGCGAGGGGAGTTTCTATCAGAAAATATTTTTACTATTGAATTAATTTATGATTACATGAAATCTATAGTTATGTGTGTTGTTACAAAACGTAACAAATCACATAGTCTACAATTTCATGACTATATTTAGCAAAAGAACTCAAGGCCCCGAAGGAGAACTGTGCTGTATTGATGAATACATCAAATTGTAGAATAGGTGAAATGTTGAGCCTTAGAACAATAAACATAATTGCATATTGTAGAAATCGTAGTTCATCACTGGATGTTACAAGTATTTTTAATGTTCTTTGCTTCATGATTAAGACATTCAATTATATTACCTAGTTTTCTAGTTTATCATACAATCCATACAAAAATATGAAATGCAGAAAGAAATACAGAACTCAATTTCAAAATTTAATTTTTTATTCATAAGAAATATAAAATGTTACCACACATGTCATGGGATGTAGCTGAAAAGCAAAGTACAACTACTGAAATAAGAGGTACATAGGCATGAAAGAGAAAATAGAGTAGTATGAGTGAACCCATCATTATCTTTGGTATTTTCCTTTGGTTGATGCATCTTCATCTCCAGCTTATTCCCTCTTCATCTTCACCACTAGAAATACTATACCTAAAAAGAAGAGAAGAGGAAATTATCAGTTAAGAGCTCAGGGTCAATCCATATTCGTACATTGTCGTAATTCATGCATATGAATCTCTTAACAACAAGAGATATATATTACTTGAAGATCATACTACATAAATGATTTAATCACTCAGAGAGAAGGTGAAAGAAGAAAATAAAACTATGGACATAAGAGAGGCCAAAAATCCTAAATATTTCCTAACTATTTTCTTAAGTGTGCAACTACAGGTTGCATTTTTCAATTGACTTCTATCTTATGGTACATAAAAATTGAAATAAATCAAAATTAAATATTGGTATGAATGAAGGAAGCAACTCAAATTTCAACATATATTCTAGAGAGAGAAGAGGTTGCAGTACAGAAAAGAGGAGAAACTTGTAGATAAAGTTAATGTTTCAGATTGCAACTAAAGAAGAAAGAATTCTACGATAATTTTGATAGGGATTTGCCATGTAAAATGAACATTTTAAATTTTCTAAAATACACAAAAGGGCTACCATCAAAAAAGTATAGTATTTAAGAAAAAGAAATAAGATTATATTATTTCAACAAAGCATCTGAATCAAGGCTTATGCCTGTTTATGGTGTTACATAAATGAGGAACTGTTTACAACTTCTAAAAGGAAACATATAAGGTATGAATAGAAATTCACTATGGAATGCACAAATATCAGATCACAAAAGAATACAGTGAACAAATGTTGCAGTAAGTTAAAATAATGTCATCCCCATCCATAAAGAATCCATCTCAGATCTTGAAAAGTTAGAATGAATGAGAGTTTATGGAGACAGAAATTTCAGATTTTAGAGCTCAAAGATATCATTATGATGTCTATAAAATTTTGTTAGGGATTCGCCCTCCATCTCAAAGTACAGACATCATATTGTAGGCTACAAGTTTGAGAACAAATCAAATGAAAAGAACAACTTCAAAGAATAAGCTCAATAATCATAAAACCTCACAAGTACAAAATACAGAATTTCAAGTTCATCAATAGTTGAAGATAGAAATTTTGCAGAACATCGATGAGGAAAATGGAGCTAGAATATACAAATACCCATGAAAAATCTAGATCTATCTCATAAAGAGCTCCAAATTTCAAAGAAAAACATGATTACTCACATTGCATAATGCCAAATCTTGAAAATATGAGTCAAAAGTAATAGGCGTTCAGGGAACGAGGTAGTGAATCCATCGATATAAAAGACTAGTTATAAAAAATCATGCAAAGTATGAATAGAGAAGTACCCAGAACTCAAAATATGTAGATCTAAAGTCACAATGTTAAAAACTGAAAACCCACTAAAAGGAAAAAACAAAGTTGCAATGAAATGATGAGGACCCAAACAAATTTTGAGCTTAGAGATCAAGCTTTCACAGGAAAATGCAGAGAAAAAATCATGGTTTTTTATCATTTAAACATAATTAAACCGAAATGACAAAAGAAAACAGTTGCAGAGTTCGAAGATAAAGTCTTACCTTCTCCACAATGGTAACTATGTAATGCATAACAAAAGGTGAAATATACAGAACTTGAGGATTTATTTTCATGGCTCATCAAATCTTCCACGATAAACTTAAAATGACAATGAGACCTCGAAGAATCTTGTACACCGGACATAGATATTCAAAACAAAAAAAAATTCCATGGCGTCCACATATAAATTTTGCAAAGAGTTTTGGATCCGAACTCGACAATGGAAAAAAATTAGAGCACAACAGTGGTCATTAACAGGTCTGCGTAGGAATTCAAGCTCAAAAGCTTCATCAATGGAGGCCATTAATTTTTTTACAGATTTCATTTATCTCGGATAGAGCTCGAGAATGAAAATACAAAATATTAGGGTTTCAAAAGTTTTATTCATCAAACAAACAAAAGTGACCTAACTCATCATGGGTTGGAGATCAATGGCAATGAATCAAAAGTATAGAGATCGAATGGCTGAGGATGAAGCCCAAGTCTTAATTAATGAAAATTCAAACACACAAAATATCAACGAACGAGTTTGCATCATGCAAAATAAAAATGGATGAAATCAAATCACCAAAATCGATGCAAACCCCATTTTAACACATGAAAACTGCGGGTCTTTTTGGCAAACTTAGCACTTTTTCATTATTTTTTAAAAGTTTCAAATTGGTCCATAGGACTGAAAAAATATGATTGGATGCGGCACAACGGGTCCATTTTGCAACTTGGAACTATTTCATTTTTTTGCAAAATGTTAAAAAATTTCCAAAGGCCCGATGTGGAGAGGCAGGCCCATTTTGTGTTTTAAAACATTATGGAAAAGAGGAGTAAACTATAAATGTCACCCATAGGCCTGCAAAAAGACACTTGGCCATAATTTTTATAAAATCAGATCATCAGTGTATTTTGAGAATTTGAGCTCTTTCAGAAGAAAGGTGTAAAAGTGATAAAGTTCCCCGCAAACCCGCAAGAGTACACGTGGCCTATTTTTACTATAGAGATTAAAAGTGGAAGGTTGGAATATTTTTTCCTTTAAAAATTTTATCTTTTAAAAAAAGGAATAGAGTTTTAGAGTGGCCCACGGCCCAGCTAAATAAAGTTAGAGCGGTGAAAGTCAATCATATTGAATTAAGTCAACAGTGGATGCTCGGGTCAATATGAGAATTTGAAGTTTTTTGAAAAAGGAATAAAGTTTTAAAGTAATATGAGACTGTGCTGGTGCACATTCAAAGCATCAAAAGTCAAAGATGGAAAAGTGGAGCTTCAGATTAGTTTGAAACTTTGAGCCTTTTGGGAAAAGGGAATAAAGTGATTAAGTCACTTGCGACTCCGCTCAAGCCATCAAATCAAAAACCAAGTCGCTGGAGTTAATTTTTCCTTTGAAGCTTTGAAATTTTTTAAATGTTAAAGTTATAAAACTAACCCGTGACTCTGATGAAGACTTAAAAGTTAAAATCGAAGAGGCAGGCTGCCAAGATATTTTAAAAATTTGAACCCTTTTTCGGAATAAACAACAAAGTTATAAAAGCAAGCCATGATTCTACTGGCACTAGATAAAGACATGTGTGGGGCCTAGATTAAAAGTAGATGGGTGGCCTAAATGTTTAAAAATGTATAATTTCTATCAGAAGTGAAAATGATAAATATTTTCTAGGCCCAGTTTCAAATCAAATTTGAACGTGGACATTCTTTTCGAGGTAATGAACTAGAGAATTCTTCACATAAAACCTTTAGTTGAGCTTGAGAAGATATTAATTATGGCCATGGTAAAAATTTAGCAGAGATTTGCTAGCTTGAATGGAGATTAATAAATTAAATACCAAAAATTATTAAGTTTGTAATATTTTTTGCATCTTAATTCGAGACCTGAGTTCCCCAGATTCAACCGTGGTTAGAAAATGCTAATATTAGCACTACGAATGGAAAAATTTCCATGCCTTTGGAACAGGATAGATCAACAAGAAGACAAAATCTGTATGTACAGGAATGAATATTTCTCATCAAGCAAAGCTTATTTTTATCAATTCTTTTATCCATGTTTTTCTTAAAAATAGATCAGTCGACTATAGTTGACTAAGTTGTAATCGATGGCTATTAATACCTCTTTGTATTTGCATGCTTTATTTTTATTCCTTTATTTATTAATAGATGAAGGATAAAAATAGGATGCATGGGTGAGTACAGCCTTAGTCTATTTTTAGGAAGCGTGGGTAAATTACTTTGAATATATATTGTGTGCCTTACCAAAGCACAAAGGAGTAATTTTTAGGTACAAAAGTGCTAAAGCAGTTTTTGCTAGTTTTTCCATTTGAATGTGAAGTATTTTTTGCCTTTCCAATTATTTGCAGTCTTGTGTATATTTCCATTAATCTTGTGAATGTGAATTCCCTAATTAATTATCTTACCCTATTGTAAATTCAATAATTTTTGCATGACATTAATGTGTATGTGTAACTTAGTAGTAATGTTGTGATTTTATCCCTCAATACATCAATTTTTTACCCTTAATTTTTTGCAGAAAAGTATTGGCTTGTGCATCAAGAATTCTTCCCATATTAGTTGTGCATGTAATCCTATCAAAGCGCTCATAAAAATTAGGTGTATCACCTGAGTTTTAAATGTTTAACAACCATCTTTTACCCTTAACCTCAGAAAATCAATTTAGGATATATCAATAAGGAAGTAGCCTTTATATCGGAGACTCACCACAAAATATGTATACTCATAAACTTGAGGTATTTCCATTGTATCTACGAAAGAGAGAGATAAAATTTTCAATCTTAGAACACCTACAACCATCTCTCTACATGGTACAATTTTGAGAGATAACAGTTTTTGGCATGCCCGGTGGGACATCACAAAAGTTAGTGTTTCATCTTTCAAAAGGTGTTCCACTTCAGACAACAAATCAGATCTACATGCAATATACAAATATCTACATCAGATCTATAGCATATTTACAGTAGATCAAAAGTTACTTTTAGGACAACAAGGTGCAGCAATTTATTCTTAAGATTTAAAGATCTTTTTGGTGACTCCATAAAGCTAATTTCATACTACTATTGTAGCATGTTCCATGCCTAAAGTGACTATAAGATCATCGGTAAGAGGAATTCCTCCTAATTTTGTTTTTTTACATTTAAATTATGCAAGAAGGAGAAGAGATGGTAATACTTTAGCTTATAATAGGCCTGATTTTGATAACCCTCCTCCTAATATTCCTTCACCACGTATCAATTTTTCTATTCACATTTTATTTTTTCCAATGGCTATTCAAGCACCTAGGAACTTTGTGACCTTTACTAATCGCAACCCATTAGTAATTCATGTTTATCATGATATCCCTAATGTTGTCATGAAAATCTTGCCATCATTCACTGGTGAAAATCAGGTTACACCTACAAAACACATTAAAGATGTGGCAGCCATATGTGCAATCCATAATATTACTCATGAAGATGTGGTCTTGAGACTTTTAGCTAAACATTTTAAAGGAAAATCCTTACAATGGTATAGAAATCTAGAGATTGGAAGCATAAGAACTTGGGATGATTTAGGTGACAAAATCCTGAAACAGTTCTAAAATAATTCAGATGACTTATCCCTCATAGAAGAGTTTTCTACTATTAAAAGAGCTCCTCATGAATTTATGTCTAGAATCAACATTCAATTTTCTAGAACTTGGGAAAGAATCCCAACAAGTGTTAAGCCTCAAATTGATCACACTTTCCTTTATTATCTCAAAGCATTAAACAGTGATATTTCAACTATGATCCAGTCAATGGGAGGTGATACTCTTTCGGATGCTTATGATATTGCTATAAAAGCTGAAAACGGCCTTATTTAAGCCAGAAAATAAGCACTAAGGCCTTCAATTCCATTTTTGGTAGATTTATCACCTATCCCACATCCTATCACCATTATGGAACTAGCTATTGCAGCCCCATCAAATGATGTGTTTAACATTTTGCAAACTTATGGGAACAAGAAGACTTCAACTGACAATAAACTTTCTACCAGATGTCATCAAGCCCCTTATCAGCAAAACCAGCAAAATAGGCAGCCTTATCAACAGAATTAAAATTATAGACAACCTTACCAGCAAAGACAATTTGATGCAAAGGCTTCTAATCCATCTAACGCTTTAGTCCCAATCAATATGGCTACTGAAGAATGGTTTCAACCTTGTAATCAATGTCATTTAGATGCAACTTGCCCAAATACTTTTCTGAACATAAGTCTTGTCACACAACCTCAATTTGAGGCATTTTTCATTCCTCAAATGGAGGCTGGGTAGCAAAAACCTAATTTTCAAAAGGCACCTGAATAGAACTTAGTGAGTTTCAGTGAGGATGATTTCATTGCAGTTACTACTAGGGCTGAAGAAAAAGTTGTTGAAATTCAAAAACAACAAATTAGGCCTGTTTTTCCCACAGTCACTAATAACACAACATCTACATCCCAAAAACCAGCTAATGGTCCTGTTTTTCCTTAAAAAAAGTAAGTGTTTCAGCTAGTAAAGAGAAGCAAAAATAGCTACACCCTGATCCAAGAATATTTTTTATACCTCATATATCAAAATCTATTGAAGTAGAATCAATTTATGCTAAAGCATATGCTAAAAAATTTGAATCTGTCTCTAAATTTTTTGTTTCTTTTAACATTGTTGATGTAATGAAAAAGAAAAATTTTAAAATATCAATGTGGGATGCTCTAAGTATTCCAAGACAACAAGATTTACTTTCTCATGAACTAGCTAAACTACGGATTTATTCTCAAACAACAAAAAAGGAAGTTTAGAAAGTAGACACGGTCATTGGAATGTTTGAACATGACCACATCAAAGAGGTTACAAGGATGGTTCAGAAAGTTCTAAATGCTCATGATGTCAATAATCCACCACCATTTTATCTATCACTGATTATTGGAGAGTATCTTTTTCATAACTATACGGTGAACAACAGTGCAAGTAGAACAGTTATGCCAAAAGCAATTTGGAGGAAAATTGGGTCTACAGTATCAACCTATAGAAAAGAGTATTTTTATAGCTTGATGGAACTACAACTAATACAATTGGTGCCATCAAAAATCTATAGGTAACATTGCATGCTTTCCCAAATGTTTCCATTCTGCAAGATATTACTGTTGTAGATTTACCTCCTTACTTTGCTATATGCTTATCTAGAGATATCACAACAAAGATAGCAGGTTATCTCTCTTTAGATTTTTCATTATTTTTCGCTACACGTTATGGAACCAAGGTTACTATCAATTCAGAACCATTTTCTAGATTTCACATTGAGCCTCACTCTTCCAATGTAGTAGCTAATTATGTAGCCTTAGACGAGTATGATTTTGATGATATAACTCATGTTTCAGCATTAGATGGTGTTTCTAACCCGTTTATGGATGAAAAGACACATGGAGAACATGCTCATGATCCTTTTAATGAATTTGAAGAACATATGTTTTGTGTGTATTGTTTACACGAAGAAAACACACCACTTCCCTTGTTTTCCAAAACAAAAAATGCAACAGAAGGGATTTGGAAGCTTCATTTTGATGGAGCTAAGAACAAGAAAGGACAAGGAGTAGGTTTTATGCTCACTTTCCTAACAAATGAAAGGTATTTCTCAGCTTTGAGTCTCTGATTTTTATGCACTTGTAACATAATTGAATATGAAGCATTAATTGATGGCTTACTTTGCGACAGAAAGAGAGGTATTAGCACACTCCAGATTTTTGGTGATTATGAGTTTGTTATCAATCAAGTAAGAAATTTTAATGTTTGTAAGAATCCATTAATGAATTCTTACAGACATAGATTTTCAGACTTAATGGAAAATTTCAAGGCTATTTGCATCTAGTCCATTCCTAGAATAGAAAATAAGCATGCAGACAGAATTGCAGAAATTGGTGCTAGTTTTGAAGTGCTAGAACAGATAGAGAATAGAAAAATTCAGTTGCATATTAAGCTAATTGTCATGCCTTCTATACCTGATAATGATTTGAATTGGTAAGTTTTTGAAAATGATGATAAAATTTGCATGTTTTTGCAGCAAGAAGCTAAATTTTCTACAATAAATTAGGATAAATTACAACACTCATATGGTGACCAGATTGTTAAATTAAAGACAAATAATATTCCTCGAGGTCTAGTTGCATTAGAAGAAAATTTTGGATTTGATGATCAGTTAAGGAAAGACAAAAATAAGATGTTAATAGATGTTGATAACTATGAGGACATCTCAGTTGATGAAGGAAAAAAAAAATCTAGAAAAGGTATATTCCTTAGATGAAGACCATTCATTTATTAATCTTTGTAAAGAATTTAAAGATGTTTTCACTTAGAGATACCGAGAATTAAAAGGTTTTGATCCTAGTTTAGCATAGCATACTATTGAATTACATCTAAATTCCAAGCCGGTTAGGAAAAAATAGAGGCATGTAAACCCCAAAATAGAGCGTGTAATGAGGAAAGAATTGTCTAAGTTAATCGAATAAGATATTATCTTTCCAATTAAGCATTCAAGTTGGGTAGAAAATCTTGTTCCTATTAGGAAGAAGAATGGAGAAATCATATTATGTGTGGATTTAAGATATCTTAATAAAACTTCATTAAAATATTACTACCCACTTCCAAATATGGATCAGATTGTAAGAACATTATCTAGTTCAGATAGACTATCTTTTTTCACGATTATAGTGGATACAATCAAATTTTATTTCAAGCAGAAGATAGGTACAAAACAACTGTTACCACCAAGTGGGGTACTTATGCTTAAAAAATAATGTCTTTTGGCCTTTCAAATGTTGGTGCAACATTTGAATGTGCAATGGACATGGGTTTTCACATCTTGTTAAATAAATGCATCCTTTCTTATTTAGATGATGTTACTGTATTTTCAAAATATTCAGATGAGCATCTAATACATCTAAGGAAGACTTTTCATTTTTGTAGGCAGTTTGGAGTATCTTTGAATCCCAAGAATTCTATATTTTCAGTACATCAAGGTAAACTACTTGGTCATATTGTTTCTAAGAAAGGTTTAGCAATTGATCCTTTCATAATCAAATCCATATCAAAACTATCATTACCTCATCATAAGAAGGCATTACAGATTTTTCTTGTAAAAAACAACTTGGTTAGAATATTTGTTCCATATTTTGTAGCATTTTTAAAACCATTAACAACTATGTTAAAGAAAGAGAAAACTATCTATTGGACCAATGAAGGGAGAGAATGGTTTGAAGAAATCAAAACAACCATCTCTCAGGGTCCTACTCTCACAAATCTAAATTTTGGTAAATATTTTAAAATTTGTGCACTTGCAGGAGCTGAAACAATCTCAACTATATTAACTCAGGTTAATGATGAAAATATTGAACAAAAAATTGCTTTTTATGGACAGAGCTTGCATGATTACCAAATAAGGTACACATTTCTTAAAAAACAAGTACTTTCAGTAGTCAGAGGGCTAAAGAATTTTAAGTACATGATTTCAAACAGTAAAATTCAAGTTCTTGTTTCTCATCCAAGTGTGAAAGCTTTCTTGTTAAATAAAGAATTGAATGAGAAAAGAGAAGGATAGATAACGAAAGTTATGGAATATGATTTTGATATCCGGGTTGCTAAGATAGTTTGAGGAAAAGGTTTGTGTGAACATTTAATTGTTGATATGAAAAAACAACATGTTGAAGATAAGTATCAACAATCAAATGTCATGGTGCAACCAGAGAATCAACAACCTGAACTTGCTGAAGAAATTCAAGAATCAAGATGGATGACTGATTTAGTTAACTATTTATAGTATGGCACCTATCCAAAATGTATGGAAAAAAATAAGCAAAGGTATTTCAGATAACAAATTGTACCATATATCTTTATTGATAGTGTGTTGTTCAAAAGAGATATAAATGGAATCTTGCTGCGATGTGTTGAATATGATAACATTCAAAAATTATTATCATAATTCCATGAAGGACCTGTAGGAGGTCATTTCTTAGTATGCTCCATAACCTTAAAAATCATGAAATTTGGTTACTATTTGCCCAACATATTCATGATTGTTTTGAATGGATCAGAAAGTGTAAGAAATGCGCTTTCTTTGTTGGAAAAGAACGTTTATCTTCGCTACCTTTACAACCTTTTTCAATTGATCAGCCTTTTATGTAGTGGGGTCTTGAATTTATTGGCATGATAAACCCACCTTCTTCACAAGGACACAAGTGGATTTTGACTACTACATGTTGGTGCTCATTCTGATCTAACACTATTTTCCATTTAATTTGCATGTTGTGAAATGTTTTATCTCTTGAAATGGATGTTCTGAAGATTTTTCATCCATTTGAGTGCCATGAATTATTCGCCAAATCATTTGTCATGCCCCATTTTGAAGAAATCTCAAAGTTTTCCTTTTTTTCCCTAAATTTTTCAAATTTGTGGGCTCTACCTTTTTTTCCTATTTTCCCCGATCGTGGATGCTCAAAAATGTTCTATTTATACTTGTATTCCTTTGAAAATCCATCCCCATGGTTGAAAAATGCTTGGAACCATGATTCATCTGGTTTTGTTTTGAAAATTTTCCATCCTTAGCGAAAGAATTAGATTTTGAGCATAACTGGCAAATTTCTATGTTTTCAAACGTTTAATGACCATCTTTTACCCATCAAATTCTTCCTTAGGATTCGTGGCTACATGGCCTCTTCTGATTGGTCAACGGACAGTGGGAAAATGTTTTAACTTATCACTTTTTGGTTTTTTGACAAAAGTTCAAATTTGATTCCATGGCTCTACGTTGTTCTGATTTCTTCTAATGATGATTACGTGTCTTCTTTTGATTGGATGAGATGCGGCAGAATTTTTTGTGAACTTATTCTTTTTAGCTATTTTGGTAAAAAAATTTAACTCACCCCATGGCCCTGCTAAGTTCTGATTGGCTAAAATTCAAAGTGGCATAGAAAAATTCTTCATTTTACTCAAGGATGTACACGTGTCACATGTTGAGCAACTGTTAAAATGCAAAGAAAATGCCTAAGGCCCACAACAAATAAAAAGAGAACACGTGGAAGCATCTGAATCAAAGATGGAATTGCGGGTTGTCAGGTTATTTTAAAGTTCTTTGGATTTGTTTTGTGAAAAGCAGAAAAGTTTAAAGATTAATCGTTAACTCCGTAGGGATCTAAAGCTGGACAACGGTGTCATGTTCACATCAAAGGCAGCAAGGAAGGATGATGAAGGACTTAAAAAAAAAATTCCTTTTGCGTTAAAAGGAGAAAAATTTGTTGAAAAGCCCGCATTTCCGGCAAGGAAAAATATCATGCCTAGGTCGGCTTTGGAAATGGAAAAATGGAGAAGCAGAGCTTTGAGGTTGTTTAAGTTTTTTGTCCTTTTGGAGTAAAAATGTTAAAGGGTTGAAAGAGGCTGCAATCCTGCTAAAAATGAGTTAATGCCTTGGTTGAATTTTGTTCAAAAGGTCAAATGTAGGTCGGCGTGTCACCAGAGGAAATTGAAACTATTTTGCTTTATTGTGAAAATGTATAAAGTGAAAAAATTAAGTACGGCCCCAAAAAAATGGCATTTGAAGCTTGTGTGGGAAAGTGGGCCACTGGAAAAAACTTGGAAATTTTAGTTTTTTGTGTCAAAAAGATAAAGTGTAAAAATGAAGCATGGCTCTGCAGTGAATCAGAAAGAGACATGTGTCAAGTGCACATCAAAAGTGGGAATGTGGTTTGCCGCAAGGTTATTAAGTATTTGGCTTTATTATATAGTGAGGCCCTAGAAAAAATCAGAGAAAGACATGTCACCTTGGCATTTTCAAAAGGGGAATGCGGGCCACCAGAGGAAAAATGAATATTTTGCCTTTTTTGGAAAAATAAGTTAAAATTTTGATTCAAGCCATGACTCCACAGTGAATCATAGAAGAACACATGGCAAGGTCAGATGCAGAAGTGTGGGCCCACAAAGAGATTATGGAAATTTTTCCTTTTCGAAAAATTAGGTATAAATTTAAAACGTTAATCGCATGTCTACTAGGACCCATATCAGATGCTAAAGGCGGAAAGGAAGAGTTGCGGGGAAAATTTGGAAAAATTTCTTTTTTCCAAAAAAGAGGAAAAATAGCATAATCGAGCCACCATTCCGCTAGGACCCACATTGGGACACGTGTCAATCTCATTTTCTAAGGGTAGAGGGGCAAAGAGAAATGTCAAAATTTAAAATTTTTCTAAAACTTCAAAAAATGACAAAAAGTGCTCCCAAGACCATTTCCACTCACATTTTTCCACGTGGATGGCTCAGATTAAAAGTTAAAGGTCAAGATCAACGGTAACTATGCATATCATCAATTTGGCTACCATTGGAGATCCTGGATGTTTGGATATGTGATTTTTGCATCAATATTCATCAAGTTTTTTGCAAATTCATGTTGTTTTGGTCTGCAAAGATTAATGGAATTGATTTGATGGTTCAATTTGTAAATTTGAGGAAATTTTGAAATGGAATTTTTCTCAGGCTCGTGTAAAAATTTGAAATATCAGATTCAGAAGTTGCAGAGGCAAATTTGGAAAGGGAAAAAATGAAATGATGAAAGGAAAGGGGTCTGCATGAGCCAAGGATGAAAAATGTGCCCCCTATGGAAGTAATGATGCAATTTTTTTACAATAATTCACCTTTTTGAGGCACCTGGCAACTTTTGAACATTTTTTTGTTAAATGTCCCTTTCTACAAATCATGATGGGATTTTCTAACCAAATTGATGCTTACGATATTGTTTTCTTGGGAGAGAAGGTTTAGATGTAAAAATATTATATATAATGCATATTTGAGATATGCAAATGGTCAGGAGTTCATTTTCACGAGAAATTTTAAGAAAATCTCATCTTCTGATAAATCTATCTTAGAGACTTGGTTAATTTCTTTTATGTTATATTTCAATCATGTTGAGTTTGTTACAAGTGTATAGCCATCAACATGCTCTGAGATTGTTTAAATAACTCTCCCCTAATGATAAATCTGATAAATTTTGAATTAACTTGTGTTGAATCCCTGGAATTTTTTTGTTTATTTCATTTTGTAATGTCTGCAAGTAGTTTTTTTTGTTCCTATTGCAATATTGTATCAAAATATCTCTGAATCACATAGATATTCATCCTTGTGATATTTTAGTGGTGTCTACAATTTCTTTTTCCGGAAGATCTTTCATCTGGGAATAAAATAAATGATTTAAAAATTAATTTTCTTTCATTTATTGACACAGATTGTTTGTAAGCCTCTAAGTGTACTTCAAGCATGATTGATCTTAGATTTTGATGTTTTATTGGGTCTTTTAACTCAAGCCTTTGTGTTAAAGTCTCAAATATTGTGTGAAAATGTGTAAATTTGCGCCTCCATTGATACACAACTTCTGGTTGAAGGAATGTTTTAACTATTTTAAAGATTTCTATTGTTGAGTTTTCCATTGTTGTGAATTTTCTCAAAGATCTAGAAATTTCAATCTATCTTGTTAATCTCCAACCAAAAAATTATTTAAATAACCAATCTTACCCTGAACTACCCCTATTTTGTCCTGTGTATTAACAAATGCAAAATCTCACTATCAAAATATGTAGAAACAGATTAGGATTCCAAATTTCTTCAGTAAACTTAGTCTTTTGTTGAAAATATCTCCTTATTCTGGAAGTGACAACTCATGAGAGTCAGATTTAGTGTGTTGATCATATTTTTATAAGGTCTTCTATATAAAATTTGTGCAAAAGATGGATATCTTCATCTCCTTTACCATTTGAAGGTTAAAAATTAGGTTCTCTTACCTTTGTTAAAAGGAACAACCTAAAATAGTTAGGATAAGAGCAAATTATTTTAAGGTGCTACCCACTTATTTCAAAGCTTAAGTGCTAAAAGGTCATATAAATTTCTTCCCCGGCTATAAAACAACACACACTTATTTATCTGTCTCAGAATGTCTTGTTCAATGCTTGATTTTGCTCGGTTCTTGAAGATGGATTAAATCTAGGTACCAACACTACAGATTACATTACATCATGGACTGAAGCAATAGCCTTGAAAGATGCTAATGAAACTTTGATACTATCCTTTTATGAAGGTATAGTTTGTAGATTTGGTGTTCTAGAAACTATCATATCAGATAATGCTTTAGCATTTCTTGGTGCAAAGATAACAGATTTGACATCAACCATGGAATTTATCTAATTTCTTTATCTAATTATTACCCTCAAAGTAATGGGTTATCTGAAAGTAGTAACAAGAATTTATTAAGGATCGTTAGAAGAACACTCAAGGATAATCAAAGAGCTTGGCATCTGATGTTGAATTTAGCACTTTGGGCTGATAGAGCGACTCCTAAAATATCAGTTGGCAATTCACTATACAATCTTATTTACTAAAAAGAAGTAAGAATGCCTATCTCAGTTCAATTACCCACATTAGTTTTTCTACATCAAATGGAGCTGATTGAGAATGAACCTTTCTATCGTTATATACAGTTAATGGAGTTATAAGAACTAAGAGATCAAGATCATGTGAACATGGAAAATAATCAGAAACATATGAAGAATAATTTTGATAAGAAAGACAAATTTGTAATCTTCAATGAGGGAGATATTGTGTTGAAGTGAGATTCTGATCGTGCAAAGCCAGGAAGACACACAAATTTTGATACAATTTGGAGTGGTCCTTACATTATATTAGCTTACAAATAACATAATGCTTTTCTAGCTTTAAAGGATGAATGGAAAGGAACTTCTCATTCCTGTGAATGGTATGTTTCTCAAACATTTTTATTGAAAATATTGTAGTGATTGTTTAGATTAGGATTTCATTTCAATAAGTATAGTTTCTACACATTGCAATGTTTTTCAATTCAATAAGTGCATTTATGCACATAATTTGGTTTAACAGATCCTTTCCTATATTTAGTTTCATTTTGGTAGGGTTGGACCTTCAAGAAAGCAATATTTTAGTTACATGCTTTAGAATACATGCCCAATTGAAAAAATCAAGGCACTGATTTACAAGCTAATAGGTAGTGTTCCTCGTAGGATCGCCATAAATGTTGACAATTTTTGCACTTGTGTAAAAATGGGAACTCAAAACTTCGTTACAATGGATAACATTGGTAAAGTATACCAAAGATAGGGGAGTTTATTTTATATAATATTGTTACTATTTAATTAATTAATGATTACATGAAATATGCAGATATGTGTGCTGTTACAAAACGTAACAAATCACATAGTCTGCAATTTCATGACTATCTTCAGTAAAAGAACACAAGGACCCGAAGGATAACTATTTTTTCTTGATGAAGACATCCAATTGTAAAATATGTGAAATGTTGAGCCTTGGAACAACAAACATAATTACATATTATAGAAATCTGAGTTCATTATTGGATGTTACATGTATTCTTAATGTTCTTTCCTTCATGATTAATATATTCAATTATATTACTTAGTTATTTAGTTCATCATACAATCCATACTTAAATCTGAAATGCAGAAAGAAATACACAACTCAATTTTTGAATTCAATGTTTTATTCATAAGGAATATCAAATGTTCCCACACAAACCATGTGATGTAACTAAAAAGTAAAGTACAACTACTGAAATAAGAGGTACACAAGCATGAAAGAGAAAATAGAGGAGTATGAGTGAACCCATCATTTCCTTGGGTATTTTCCTTTGGTTTATGCATATTCATCTCCAACTTATTCCCTCTTCATCTTCACCACTGGAAATAATATACCCGAAAAGAAGAAAAGTGGAAATTATCAGTTCAAAGCTCTAGGTTAATCCATATTCCTACATTGTCCTAATTCTTGCATATGAATCTCTTAACAGCAGGAGATATTGATTACTTGAAGATTATACTACATACATGATTTACTCACTCAGAGAGAAGGAGAAAGAATAAAAGAAAACTATGGACATAAGAGAGGCTAAAAAGCCTCAATATTTCCTAACTATTTTCTTAAGTGTGCAGGTATAGGTTACAGTTTTCAAATGACTTCTATCCTATGGTACATCAAAATTGAAATAAATCACAAGTACATACTAGTATGAAGGAAGAAACAAACTCAAAGTTCAATGGATATTCTAGAGAGAGAAGAGGTTGTAGTACAGAACATAGGATAGACCTGCAGACAAAGTACATGTTTCAGATTGTAACTAAAGAAAGAATTCTCAGAAAATTTTAATAGGGATTCATCATATAAAATTAACATTTTAAATTTTCCACCATGCAAATAAACGCTACCATCAAAGAATTATAGTATTTAAGAAAAATAAATAACATTATAGTATTTCAATAAAGATTCTAAATCAAGGCTTATACATGTTAATGGTGTTACATGCATGATGAACTATTTACAACTTCTAGAAGGAAACATATAAGGTATGAAAATAAAGTAACTATGGAATGCACAAATATTAGAGTGCAAGAGAAGATAGTGAACAAATGTTACTGTAAGTGAAAATAATTTCATCCCCAGCCATGAAGAATCCATCTCAGAGCTTGAAAAATTAGAAAGAATCAGAGCTTATGGAGACAAAAATTTCAGAGTTTAGAGCTCAAAGAGATTGTTATGGTGTCTATAATATTTTTTTAGGGCTTCACCCACCATCTGAAAGTACAGACATCATATTGCAGGCTGCAAGTTTGAGAACAGATAAAATGAAAAGCACAATTTCAAAGAATAAGCTCAATTATCATAAAACCTCATAATTACAAAATACAGAGTTTCAAGTTCATCAATAGATGAAGATATAAATTTTACATAACCTTGTTGAGGCAAATGGGGCTAGAATATGCAAATACCCATGACAAATTTGGATCTATCTCACAACGAGCTCAAAATTTCAAATAAAAACATGATTACCCGTAATGCACAATGCCAAATATGGAAAATACGAGTAAATCTTAATGGTCATTTGGGGTACAAGGCAGTGAATCCATTGATATAAAGGGATTGTAATAAAAAATCATACCAAGTATGAACAAAGAAGTACCCAGATCTCAAAATATACAGATCTGGAGTCATGATGCTAAAACCTGAAAACCCATCAAAAGGGAAGAACAAATATGCAATGAAATGATGAGGACCCAAACGAATTTAGAGCTTAGAGATCAAGGTTTCATAGGAAAATGTAGAGAAAAAAAGGATTTTTATTATTCAACGATAATTAAATCAAAACGAAATAAGAAAATAGTTACAGACTTCGAAGATAAAGTCTTACCTTCTCCACAATGGTAACTATCTAATGCATAACAAAAGGGGCAATATATAGAAATTGAGGTTTTATTTTCTTGGCTCATCAAATCTTCCACAGTCATTTCCATGGCGGCCGTATATAAATTTTACAGAGAGTTTTGAATCAGAACTTGAAAATGGCAAAAAATTAGAGCACAATAGTGGTCATGAACTAGTCTACATAGGAATTCAAGCTCAAAATCTTCATCAATGGTGGCTGTTAAATCTTTTACAAATTTTGTTTAGCTTGGATTGAGCTCGAGAATGAAAATATGAAAGATTAGGGTTTCAAATGTTTTATTCATCAAACAAACCAAAACGACCTAACTCATCATGGGTTGTAGATCAATGGCCATGAATCAAAATTACAGAGATCAAATAGAAGAGGATGAAGCCCAAGTGATAATTAATTCAAAGTCAGAAGTACAGAAGATCAATAAACGAGGTTGCATCGTGTAAATGATCAATGGATGAAATAAAATCACCAAATTCGATGGAAACCCCATTTTGACCGATGAAAATGGCTGGTCTTTTTAGCGAGCTTAGCACATTTTCATTATTTTCTAAAAGTGTCAAATTGGTCTGCAGGCCAGACAAAATCTAATTGGATGTGGCACGATGGGTCCATTTTGCACCTTGGTACTATTTCCTTTTTTTGCAAAATGTTAAAACATTTTCTGATGGCCTGATGTGGAGAGGCAGGCCCATTTCCCATTTTAAAAAATTATGAAAAATAGGAGTAAATTATAAAATTCACCCATGGGCCCGCAAAAAGAAACTGGGCTAAATTTATTATAAAAGTGGATCATCAGGATATTTTGAGAATTTGAGCTCTTTCTGAAGAAGGGCGTAAAAGTGATAAATATCCTCGCAGGCTAGCAAGAGTACGCTTGGCCTATTTTTACTACAAAGATTAAAAGTGGAAGCTCGGAATAGTTTTTTCCTTTAAAAAATTAATCTTTTGAAAAAGGGAATAGAGTTTTAGAGTGGCCCTCGGCTCCGTTAAATAAATTCAAAGTGGTGAAATTCAATCATATTGAATTAAGTCAATAGTGGATGCTCAGGTCAATCTAAGAATTTGAAGTTTTTTGAAAAAGGAATAAATTTTTAAAGTAACCCGAGACTCCGCTGGCGCACATTCAAAGCATCAAAATTCAAAGGTAAAAAAGTGGAGCTTCGGAGTATTTTGAAACTTTGAGCCTTTTGGAAAAAGGGAATAAAGTGATTAAGTCACCCATGACTTTTCTCAAGCCATCAAATCAAAAAATGGGTCACTGGAGTTAAGTCTGACTTTGAAACTTTGAACTTTTTAAAAGGTTAAAGTTATAGAACTGACTCATGACTTTGACAAAGACTTAAAAGTTAAAATCGAAGAGGTAGGCCACTTAGGTATTTTAAAATTTTGAACCCTTTTTCAGAAAAAACAACAAAGTTATAAAAGTAAGCCGTGATTTTTCTTGCACCAGATAAAGACACATGTGGGACCCAAATTAAAATCGGATGGGCGGGCCGAATGTTTAAAAATGTATAATTTCTATCAAAAGTAAAAAGAAAGATTTTAAGGCCGATTTTCAGATCAAATCTATCCTATGTGCAAATTCTTTTCAAGGTAATGAAATACATAATTCTTCAAAGAAAACCTTTAGTCAAGCTTGAGCATTTATTAATGGTGGCCATGAGAAAAATTTAGCAGATATTTGCTAGCTTAAATGGAGATTAATAATTTAAATACCACAAATGATTAATTCTACAATATTTTTGCATCTTAATTTGAGTCCTGAGTTCACAAGATTCAACTGAGGTTAGAAAATGCTCATATTAGCACTACAAATGGATAAAGTTGCATTCCTTCATAAAAGGATAGATCAGCAGGAAGACAAAATTTGTGTGTACATGAAGGAAACTTTCTCATCAAGCAAAGTTTATTTTTAGAAAATATTTTATCCATGCTTTTCTTAAAAGTAGATCAGTCGACTATAGTTGACTAAGTTGTAACCGATGGATATCAATACCTATTTGTATTTTCATGCTTTATTTTTATTCCTTTATTTATTAATAGATGAAGGATAAAAATAGGATGCATGGGCGAGTATAGTCTTAGTAAATTTTTAGGAAGGGTGGGTAAATTAATTTGACTATATATTGTGTGCCTTAGCAAAGCACAAAGGAGGACTTTTTAGATACAGGAGTGTTGAAGCAGTTTCTTCCAGTTTTTCCCTCTGAATTTGAATTAGTTTTTTCCTTTCTAATTATTTCCAGTATTGTTTATGTTTCCATTAATCTTGTGAATGTGAATTCCCTGATTAATTATCTTACGCTATTACAAATTCCGTAATTTTTGCATGATATTAATGTGTATGTGTAACTTTGCATCACTATTGTGATTTTATACCTCAAAACATCAACTATTTACCCTTAATTTTCTGCAGAAAACTATTAGGTTGTGCATCAATATTTCTTCCCATATTAGTTGTGCATGTACTCAGTCAAATCTCTCATACAAATTTGGTGTATCACCTCAGTTTTAAATATTTTACAGCCATCTTTTACCCTTAACCCTATAAAATCAATATAGTATACATCAATAAGGAACCGACCTTGATACCAGAGACTCACCTCAAAATAGGTTTACCCATAGACCTGAGGTGTTTCCATTGTATCTATGAAAGAGAGAGATACAATTTTCATGTTTAGAACACCTACAATCATCTCTCTATAGAATTCAGTTTCGATAGATAACAAATATTTCCCAAATATTTTTAAAAATGAACATGACACATTTCATAAGAAAAAGAAATACTTAAAACTAAAATCAAGGTTGTTTTCATTTCAACTCATTTCAAGCTTTCTAATTCACCAACAACAATGAAAATTTTGGTAGTTTTCTTTATTAACACAAATTGAAATGTAGTTTTATCATTAAAGCATTCTTAGAAGAGTCTAAAATTTATGGATATTTCCAAACACAATTACAAATTTTTTTCAAACTTACAAATTTACAATCATCCACTCAAGTAGGGATAATAAAATGAATAATTACAACATAAGGGCTATCCAAAAGGCCAAATTTTGTTAGGATTTGAGGATTATAATAAATAAAGATTTAATCAACTTAGATATTGTATAATGTTACAATAAATATTTAAATAAACATTACATAATAACATAAGTAAATAAAAAAATACTCACAGGAAATAAATAACACAGGTGACACATTATTTATAGTGAAAAACCTCAATAAGGTAACAACCACTTTTAAAATAACCTTTTACTTCAGAGAACGTATTTTACATCCAGTAAGATCACCTCCTCCTTTAAAACCCTATTTACCAAGGGTTAAACCAAATCATTTGATTTTCACACCTTTGATATATTTCCCAAATATACCAAATGAGGACCTAAAGTATTTTTTATATAAGGTGATCAGGTATGTCTCCTGACACACCTTTTCAACCTAAGATGGTTGACACACACACATAGGTTTATAATATTTAATATTAAAAATATAATCATTTCATGATATTAAATATTTAGCCTGAAGTATATACCTAGGTTAGCATATTTAACAATAGAAATGTAATTATTTCATATTAATAAATATTAACCTATATATTAGTGATGGAACTGTATAAATTAAGGGTTGGCTAGACCACTTAATCATTATGTTTCAACACTCACCCTTAATGTTAAGTGGGATAACATAATATATGCTAATAAATTATCTTTCTGTGGTACATTACAGATTTACAATCCTTAAACCATAAAGGTTTTAGTTTAGCTTATCGGTTGAAGGAATTATAACACCTTCATCATACTCAATTTACCTTTTGGTATAAAATGATTTGGAATCCCAAAGATCATCCCATGATCAATGGCTAAGTATGATTTGTGACTTTTACTTATTTTCACAGGTTCTCATAAAAGATTATTGAACCCAAGTATATATGATCAGTTTACAAAAAAGGACCTCCTTAACAATATGCTTATACTAGATGTCTACAAGTAAACTCGATAGCACTAAAGAGTTTACTGAAGACCACCTTTAAGATCTTTCTAGACTTCTTTCTAAAAAAGAAGCCAAGAAGGTATACATGCCCGAAGGTATTCTTACACTTGCCCGAAGGTCTTTTTTACAAATGCCTGAAAGTATTTTAAAAAAAACCAAGTTCTATTAGGAGGTGAAATTTCATGCAGACTCCCCTTAATGGAAACTCTGAAAATCCAATATTTTCACGAAAGTGACAAAACTTTTCAGTACTCATGGAATTTGTGAAGATGTCAGCAACCTGCTCTTAAGTCAATATGAACTTGAGATGTATTTCATCAGTTTGCACCTTCTGACATGTGAATCATATATGTATCTCAATGTTATTTTCCCTCTGATGTTTAACTAGATTCTTAATCAAGAGTAATACAACTCTGACCACCACATAGAAGAGAAATACTTCCTTTAACTTCCATGTGTATCTTTACCAACAGCCGTTATAGCCACATGGATTCTTTATTTCTTCCATTGTACTTCTCAGCCTCAGTAGAAGAAATGGAGACTGTTGATTGTATTTATTGTCTCAAGTAATGGTTCCTACACCAAAAAATTAAACACATAGCCAATATATTTAATAACACAACATCAGTATGGTTATAATCACAAAATCCATACAAGATAACATTTTAATTATTAGTATAATGCAACCCATAATTGATTGTTCCTTTCAAATATCTAAAATTTATTTTTGCAAGATTCCATTGATCTCTAAAAAAGGTTCATGCATAAACCTTGAAGTAATTTCTACTGTATAGGAAATATTTGATCAAGTTATAGTGATATAAATTAAACTATCAACTAAAAATGTATATAAAATAGGATCAACCTTTTTCATATGTAGTTTTAGGATCAATATTTATTCCAACTTTCATTGAAGTAGAAAATGGTTTACAATCAATCATAATAAACTTTTTCAATACAATGGTTGCATATTGTGTTTTGAAAAATAACAATAGAATGAAATACAATTATACAAAGAACATGATAGGAGAGACTTAACTCAATCATTTCAAAGTACTACTTCAATTTCTCTTTAATATGAATTAAAACAGAATTGTCACCAGAAATAAGAAAATCATGAACAAATATACATATAATGATACTATGTGAGTCTTATTGCTTAATTAATATATCATTGTTAGCAGAACAATTAACACAACCTAATAGTTTAAATAAGGAAACAATTTTTGCATACCAAGCTCTAAGAATTTGTTTTATACCATACAAGGATTTCTCAACTTACAAAAAATATTTTCTTTACCAGTTTCTTCAAATATTTTAGGTTGAAACATGTAAAGTTATTCTTTTAAATCGCAATTCAAAAACATATTTTTCTTATCCATTTAGTAGATTTACCACCCAAATTGAGCAGTAATTGAAAATAAGGCCCTAATAGTACTCATTTTAGCTACAGGGGAAAATGTCTCAACATAAAAGTTTCTAAGTGAAACCTGTAGCAACAAGTATACATTTTTGTTAATACTATCATCATCATTATATTTTACTTTGTATATCCACCTAGACCCTATAATACTTCGCAGCTTAGGTTCATATAAGGTAATTAATACATAGTACATATGATGGCTTCTGGTCATTTTCCTAAGGTTAATAGGATTTAAACTTTCTAACATAGATTGAGCCCAATTTAATTTCTTATCTAGGAAGATAAGAGTTTTAGAAACATCTATAACATGAAAACATCATCATGACCATTTACTAAATATGAATCAAAACCATCATTTAGAAGCATTTAATAAAATAACTTCAAGATAAGAAGACAACACATGCAAACCTTGCACTAGATTACATCTAGACATTTCATATAAGCTTCTATAATTAGCATGTCCTAATCTTTCATGCCATAGTTTTGACCCAAATGTGTTACTTGGTTTCATTCAGGATTTGGGTTTTGTCAAGGCAAAAATAGTTGGACGCCATTGTTTTCCTAAACTTTTAAAACACACCCCATTATAATATACAATGTACCACAGAGTTAGATACATATTTATCAATAATAAATACAACACTTTTAATAGAATAAGATCTAAATTTTTATAGATCTAAAGAAACTATTTGATCATAACTAATTTTGTCATTACAATTCATATTAATTAACCTCTCATGATCAAAATAATATCCCACAATATAAATGGCTCTGCATTATACCCCATATTTAAAGAAAAAATATTTCCAACCATATGGAAGTGAAGAAGACACCCCTGAGAATGCATAACAACTTTAAATTTCTAAAAACAATGTAGACAAAAATCATTCCATCTTAAATTTGACATCTAAATGACCTTCATAACGACTTTTTTTTTGGTCTGTCGTGATGGTCATTTGACCATCAATTTTAACACAACGAAAGTTTCATGGGACCTAAGAGCTTAAATTTGACATCTAAATGACCGTCATATTCTCTGATGTTTGGTCTACCGTGACGGTCATTTGATAGTCAAATTTAATGAAGCCAAAACTTGCTATGTATTTCCAGAATATGAAATTCTAGAATTTATTCTTCTGTATGATATTAGGGAGGTTATATTTTAACACATTATAATAACCTATTATAATTTATAATGTAAAAATATTTACACTTTAAAAAAAAGGTATATAGTTTATAAAGTGTAAATGAAAAACAACATATACTTCATAAATATTATAAACTATAGTATATATTTTTTATATAAAAAAACACATAATCCTTATTAAAGGGGTTTAAAGGACATAGACCAGGTTACAAGAATTTTACCAAGTGCAAGTAGATTTATGAGAGTATAGATTAACCTGCATATTGTACAGAGGGGACAAGTAATTTCACC
The DNA here is from genome assembly GCA_019776745.2 of Taxus chinensis. NCBI lineage: Eukaryota > Viridiplantae > Streptophyta > Pinopsida > Cupressales > Taxaceae > Taxus > Taxus chinensis. Next base: position 626,792,089 of record CM034152.1, read on the forward strand.
TGACCAATGAAATAAATTGAAATCCCTATTTTCATGAGCCTTGTCTTCTCCCTTCATTTAATCTTAATTTTACCTTGCACACATTTAAAACTATGGAAAGATTGTAAAATATTTTATATAATTCCTGCAAGCTAAAAGCTTTTAAAATTTTTTGTGTCTATAACTACAAATATTTTAATAAATATTTAACACACTTCACATGGGCCACCAATAAACTATATTTTTTTATAAAAAAATCTATTTATACCTAAGATATTATCTCAATTTATTCTCCACTCTCACTCTTATATAAAAGAAAACCTTTAAATAGGTTTATTTATATAGTTTTTATAAACTATAAAATATAAATTAATGGGGCCTCCCCCTTATATGGATAATATAAATGGTTAGAGACACATTTTAGATTTTATTTAATTAGTATTAAGATTTAAAAAGTAATTCCTTCATGGCCAAGCAATAAACACGGCCCCCCTTCCCAAAAAAGTAAGCACTTAGTTTTTTTTAAAAACATATATAGACCAAATCTAACAAAATTTATATTTTAAGCGTAAACTAACCATATATATAAAATATGATTCAAACTTAGATTTGTTTCTTCTTTTTTAAACTATATATACCTAGATTTATAATTTAAGTTTAAATATCATTTAAACTTGGCTTAAAATATGGTGTGTTGACTCTTCCCTCAATCACATGTAAGTTTAATATGGTTTATGCTTTTAATATACAATTTTTTGTTAAAACTATATAAATTTTAATATGATGTTTATATAAATTATTATATAAACCTTATTCTATATTATATATTTTTATTTAAAAATAATAATATAGTTTTCAAAATATATAGGATATAGTTATAGATTAACTATAAACTATAGTTTTTCAAGTAGAATCCTTTTAGAGGGGTCCAAATAACACGGGTATGAATTTAACTTCCAAAATATTTAACCTGCAAACATTTGAAATTATAGAAAACATAAAAATTATTTCATATAGTAATAAATACTTTCCTTTTATGTATGTGACTTTTAGGTACATAAATATTTGAAACACCTTTCATCTTTGCACACATCAATCTCCAAACAAACATTAATTCCATATAATTTACAAAATGTAAATGAAAGTAAGAATCATATCATATTATATCCCCACCAAAAAATAGGGATTTAAAATTGAAAAACCCTAAAAATTTTACAAAAATAAATTGGGGAAAAAAAAGAAGGGGACCATACTTTTAAATATCATTTCAGGTTGGTTGAAATAAACCCAAAAACATTAAATAAATAAAATACACAACATTTGATCTTAATTTATTTAATTTACCTCACTCTGTTACCATGTTAGGATTTAAGGACTCTAATAAATACAAATTTAATCAACTTACATATTATATAATATTAAAATAAACATTACATCATAACATAAGTAAATAAAGAAATAATCACATGAAATAAATAATACAAGTGACACGTTATTTATACTGGAAAACCCCAATAGGGTAAAAACACTTTTAAAATAACCTTTTACTTAAGTTTTGTAAGATCACGTCCTCCTTTAAAATCCTATTTACCAAGGGTAAATCTAAATCACTTGATTTGCACACCTTTGATATATCTCCCGAATATATCAAATGAGAACCTAAATTCCTTTTTATATAAGGTGATCGGTTATATCTCCCGAACCACCTTTTTAACCTAAAATAGTTGACACATACACCTAAGTTTATAAAAATTTAATTTTAGAAATATAATCATTCCATCATATTAAATATTTAACCTAAAGTATATACCTAGGTTAGCATATTTAATAATAGAAATATAAATATTTCACATTATTAAATATTAACATATATATTAATGATGGACCCATATAAATTAAGGTTTGTCCAAACCACTTAATCATTATGTTCCAAAAAATTTCAAGTCTCCAATTTGCATGTCTTCTCCCAACTTGAATTTCTATTTTGCATCCTTTAATCTTTCACAAAAATGATCACAATACAAGGAAGGGGGAGTAGGCAAAGCTCTCCACCAAACATTTAATCTATTAAGAGGAGAATACATTTTGTTAATGTCCCCCAAGCCCCAACAAAATAACCGTGAGGGATCTTGAGCAAAAATTGACAACATTCAACAAATATGGCTTCCACGACCAACAATACATTCAATTATTCAACACACTAAAATGACAAACTCAAGTAAGTTTTATAACTTCACAAAAAATTACATAGGTTTGATACCCAAACCAAATGGAGAAAGGAATATGGGAAACCACCTCCCTTTTCCTCCCAAGTTAAGTGGGATTTTCACCCTAATCCCCCCAAGTACACAAAACAAACAACACAATATCCTTATCTCTCCCTTGCAAGTATGCAACAAAAAGAACATGATTTCATTTTCAATCCCCTTAGGTGGAACTCATAATCACACTCCCACCAAATGCATGCCTCAAAAACTCCATTATATTTCCCCAATGGTTCCATAAGTCCATATCTCACACCCAACTTAAGGCATACTACCCAACTAGACAAAAACACATTCTCAAAAATATAAAAAACTTAACAAGCACAATATTTGCACATCTACAAAAATAATAAAGAAAGAAAAAAAGGTATAGATCCTACCTCTCCATCAAGCTCCAAGAAAAATTCACTTCACAAGTCTTTCACACACTTTCAAGCAAATTTTTTTCCCAAAAGCACTCCAACAACCTCCCAATTTGAAAAGGTCAAAGCAAGAAAATGAACAAGTAACCCCCATTCCAAAAAAATAATGAATAAATAGAAATGAAATGTGAGGATGATGAGGTGGCTGCATATAGAATGCCTCTTCATCATTCATCCATTCCCACACTCAAGTCAACATAACATGCCCAAGAAAATAAATTTTCATGTAATAACTATGAAAAACCGACATGGCACACAAACTTGCACACCATGCCTTCTAAGGACAAAATTTATTGTGACAAGAAGAAGGTACAATTATTTGAACCCTATTACATGCCAAAAAAGATATATAATTCAAAAATAAACCACCCAACCCATAGGTAGGTTTCTTGGGTAAATTTAAGAGGCATGGAACAGGCTTAGATTATCCCACAAGCCTCTGAAAAGGTCTCCCAAGTCAAAATCCTAATTTTTAAGTTGGGGGTGGAGTAAAACACACACAAAATAACATAAATCGAACATACACCAAGGACCACATAACCTCCTAATTAAATATTTGTGACATCTAAATTTAGTTAATAATTTAAGTAGGATTAGATTAATTAAGACACAATTGTAAATTTTAATAAAGTGAAAACCACTACCAAAAAATTTAATGCACAAAGAACAAATAATGAATATACAAAAATTAAAAGAAAAAAGGAAGACATTTCACCCCATGGCCACACATGTGAGGTCACTCCCCATGGAAAACCTCTAAACTAGGCATGCAATAACATCACATAACATTATACATGTTGTCAAATTTTGGCCACGTTTCTCAACATACGACATCCTTCCACAGTTGGTCCCCTATCCTCTTTTTATGTATGTAATAAAAATTCCTACAATAGAAAAATAATACCTATCTGTCATTTTAGTCGTATTAACAACATCGAGTCAATATACATATAAAATCAATGAACATGATTCAACATTAAAAATTCTAGCATCTAGCATCATATAATTACGTTGATTTTTACATTCATAAAAATCATAATTCTATTTAAAACATCCAACATATGATTTACATCAAAATTATGACATGTTAGTATGAAAATTAGAATATCACAAATCAACATATATATATATATATATATATATATAACTAGATATCATCGCCATCTAGTGCATCATACTAAAATGTAAACCACATAATGTCAATAGTATAAATATTTACATAGTCCATTATCTACTGATAAAAATATAATACTCAAATATCTAAGTATCAGTTCAAAAGTAATAACATGAAAATGAAATAGTGTTGAAAATAAGTTGGCACTATATCGCCTTCCCCTTAGACTGGACTTCCTCCTGGAAGTCACTGGAATAGATGAGGAAAATGGGCTCGTAATAAAGTGGAATCCTATAATGTGGTTGTAGTCTTATCATACTTATCCCATTTGACCCACACCTAGTCAATCTTATGGCCTTGAAGGCTCAAATTCTTGGGCTCTATGATGCACATGAGATCCACTAACATTTTCCCTTGCTCCTGCACCTGCAATGCAGTCCAATCGATAACATGAGAAGGATCTGGAATGTTTCTCCTAAGTACAGAAGCATGAAATACATTGTGCACATGAGATAAGCTGGGTGGAAATGCTATAAGATATGCCAAAGGACTGATACACTCCAAGATCTCAAAGTAACCCACAGATCTAGGATATAACTTAGAGTCTTTTCCATAACAGATAGGACTCTTATGAGGCCTAACTCAAAGAAACACCTTCATACCCACCTTAAAACTATGATCTCTCCTCCTCTAATCTGCATATTTCTTATTTCTATCCTGAGCCTCTTGTAGTCTCTGTCAGATCATGACAACATGCTACTCTGTATCCTATAATAATGTCAGCCCAAGAGAAACCCGGTCCTCCAATATGTCCTAACTTAGCAGTGTCCTTAATTCCCTGCATATAATGCTTGAAAAGGATCCATACAAAAGGAACTTAGAAAATTGTTGTTGTAGGAAAATTCTAATAAATACAAGTTCTCCACCCACCTAGACTGATGGTCCATGACATACATCCATAATATATCCTCTAAGGTATTATTTACCCACTTTATCTATCTATATATCTCTAAATGATAAGTTATACTGAAGTTGATACTCATCCCAAGGGAATGTTGCATGGTAGTCTAGATATGAGAGGTGTATAAGGGATCACAGTCACAAATAATATTCCATGGAATATCATACAATATGACAATCTTATCTAAATATACTCGTGTCGTTGCACTAATTGTATAGGTGGTCTTCACCGAAGAAAATTGAGCCACTTTTGTCAATATATCCACCGTGACCATGGTGGCATCATGGTGGTATCTCGACATCGGTAACCATACAATTAAATCCATGGAAATGATGTCCCATTTCCACTCTGGTATCGCATTCAGGTAGAGAAGGCACGCTGGATACTGATACTTAGCCTTCACCCTCTAACACTCTAAACAACACGATACAAACTAAGATACATCTCTCTATAGGATTCTCCAATGGTATAGGTTCCTTAAGCTGTTGTTCATCTTCTTTACCCTTGGATGGGTTGAATAAGGTGCATAATGAGCCTCTGCCAAGATATTGTGTCTCAAACCTCCATCTCTAGGTACAAAAATCCATCCTCTTTGTCTGAGAAGACCATATGCCTCTAATGAAAATCCATCAAACATCCCCTCAAGGGATCTCTGAGACTCAATCTCTGATTTGGCTGCAAGGTAGAATTTTTCATGTGGAAGCTGCTACAAAATACTTCTCTATAAATCCATACCCCCTGAAGTATCCATAACAAAATGTCTACATCAACTCAGAGCATCTAAAACCACAGTATCCTTCCCCTTCACATGCTCTATCTCCATGTCTTACTCATTAAGAAAATCCATCAAACACCACTGATGAGTGTTGAGATTGGGCTACGGGAAGAGGCAAAAAAGACTCAAATAATCATTCCGGAAAATGAATCTCCTTCCCAAAAGGAAATGTCTCCATCAAACTAAAGCACACAAAAATTATGCAAGACAGAGGTCATGGGTTGGATAATTGAGCTTATAATCCTTGGGTTTTCAAGAATTAAAGGCTATAACATGGCCTTCCTGCATCAATACACCACCTAATCCTTCTAAATAAGCATCTATGAATATGAAGAACTCTCCCTAAGGATTTTAAAATGCAAGAATGGGTGCAAACGTAAGGCATTCCTTTAGTGTCCCGAAGGCCTACTAAAATCAATTTGACTATATGAAATTCCTCCGTTTCTGCTAAAGGGAATTGATGGGGTGTGTAATCCAAGAAAATTCTTGAACAAATCTCTTATAGTACCTTGCCAACCCCATAAAAATATGCACATCGGTTACATTGGTAGGTGCTGGCTAATCCATAATGGCTTTAATATTGGAAGGATTGACTGCGATACCTTCCTTAGAAATTATGTGACCCAAATACTGCACCTCTCACTGAAAGAATGCACACTTCTCCAAGTTCCCAAAAATTTTATGCTCACAATGACTCTGTAGAACCTGGCAAAGGTGCTCCTCACGCGTACGAGAGAAGATAAAAATGTTATCAAGAAACATGAGGACAAAGCGGTCTAGAAAGGTATTGAACACCCCGTTCATCAAGCTAATGAACATAGTAGGAGTGTTTTTTAGACCAAATGGCATAACTATAAAATCATAGTGGCCATATATCATACTTAAAGTTGTACTATGAATATCTACCTCTATAATCCTTAGCTGATGGTAGCCTGACTTTAGACCAATATTAGAAAACATTGTGCCCCATTCATCTTATCAAAAAATAATTGATGTGAAGAAGGGGCTAAAGATTCTTGATCGCTACTTTGTTTGGTTGACAATAGTCCACACAAAACTACAAGGATCCATCCTTCTTCTTCACAAAAATCACCAGTGCACCCCAAGCGGATACACTAGGACAGATTAGGCCTTTCTCGAGAAGTCCCTCTAGCTGTAACTTGAGCTCACATAGCTCAGGTGTGGTTATCCTATATGGAGTGCATGAGATAGTTTTCTACTCCTAGAACCAAATAAATGTAAAATAAATATCACATGGTGGAGTCATCCTTGACAGATCACTAGGAAACACATCAAAAAAATCTGGCAAAATGGGGCGATCATAAAAGTAATCTCAACTAGTGCCATCCTTTGACCTATCACTAAATGTAATAGCATACAACTAACAACCCCATCGCACACATTTCTTTAGTTGTATAGCAGAAATAGTATGAATAGAGATGGGTCTCTTGACTCTAACAGTCACTCACTCCACTCCTAAATCATTTGCAAAATATATAACATTGGTGTGACACTAAAATCTATCTCTATGAGAAGATAACCAATCCATGCCCAAGAACACTTCATACGAACCCAAAGTAGTGATAAAGGGTCATAGGTCCACTACGCACTCCTTGACTAAGGAGTCAACTGAGATCTTGGACCCAAATTCCATCTTGAAATCCCAACTAAGGCCCTACCTAACAGCCACCAACCTGAAATGCTCTACTAAAGATGGAGAAATGAAAGAATGTTATGCACCTGAGTCAAATAAAATAGGGGTAGAAATTCCACCAATTCTACCTTTGGTCTCTGTCACCATGCCCTAGTGCTCTACCTGGTGGTTCTCAACCACTGCATATATCATGTGGCTCATAGCCATGTCAGTAATTATAGGCTCAGAAATAGGTGCCTTACCCTAATTAGTAGGGTTATGAGGGCACTCTCTCCAATGATGTCCATGTACACCGCATCCATAACAAGTAACTTATCCTCTCCATTAAGAAGATATTCCTATAAGTTACCCAGTAGTATGTGGTGAAGAACCTAATGATCCTGTCATAGATCTCTATGGGTGCTACGGTGTACGTACTCCTTTTGAATGTGCTAGAGGTAGAGCCTGTGTCCTATTTTTTCACCTAGATAAACATCCCATGCAGCCATGCTACACCCCTCTCTGAGCATCATGACATTGTGGGGGTTGAAAGGTCATTCGAGTCTACCAATTTTACTACTACTACGGAGGTGTAGGAGGTCAGAAGGAATATTGTGTTGAAGTGTGTCTACCACGAATAAGAGGAATCGATCCCCTCTATCTACTATCCTATAAATATTGTATGTTTCTCCTAACTCTCTCACGAGCATACTGAGTCTTCTCCCTATTTTCCTCTACAATATAAGCCTTCTCCATAACCTCTGATAATGTCTACAAGTAGTGAATGTGTACTACCGAACCCAAGTCTAAGGTTAGGCCCCTAATGAACCTGTGAACTCTAACCTGGTCATCCTACATGTAGTCAACATACTAGAGAAGATCTAAAAACTATCACTCATACTCTACCACTATCATGGAAGCCTATCGTAGATCATGAAACTCATCGATCTATTGCTAGATGAATCTCCTAGATATGTATCTACTCTGAAAATGCTCCTCAAAGAGCTCCCAAGTAACTCTCTATGAATCCACATGGAGATTTTTCTCCACAATCCTCTACCAAACTCTAACTCTTTCTCTCAGAAGGTGGATGGAAACATGATATTTCATGTTGCTAGTACAAGGGAATAACTTGAAGCATTCACTTAAGCTAACCAACCATGCCTCTGTTTTAAATCCCCCTTTGTCTCCAGTAAAATGATGTGGGTGTAACTTTAGTATCTCTCTAATGTGATATGTTCCAATCAACTGTCAGCCCCTAGGTCTCTATGCATGATCATATCTTGGCCTAGGGCTTGTAGGACTATCTTTTTGTCTCATATCTCTATCTATTTTCTCCCTAGGAGGTGACTCATGTCTAACCAACTCCACATGGGAGTTCTCTTCCCTATCCTCCACATTGTGGCATGAAGGTGCACGAGCCTCAACTGATGGCTCTTTGTCCTGTCTGCTAGGTCACCCTCTTAAGGATCCTCTGTGTATAGAGGAATTAACATCCTATAATGTCTACAATATTTGAGGTAAAATAGTTGCTACTTCTTGATCTGGGAGTGGTAGGTCTAGGTCCACGTGTAGGAACTATTATCCAAACTAAGGTCATGCTTATTTTTTGGTTAATTACACCCATTTTTCCTCCTTCAGAGCTTTAATATGATTTTAAACATATTTTAATACTTAAGGAATTTTGAAAGAATCTTCATCAAATAGGAAATTTCTTCCCGTTTCCAGAAATATAAAGAAGTCCTTCTGACTCCTCATATTTTCCAAGTTATAGGCCGGTGGGCCTAGGAAGAATTTTTTGCCCAAATGCGGGTCAGCGGGCCTGGGGAAGACTTTTCACCAATGGGAAAATTAGGAACCGGTGGGGTAGTAAGAGATATTTTTACATTTTTCACTTTTAGCAAAAGGAATAATTTATAATTATGGTCTTGCAAGCCTGGGGATCATTTATTTTTCTAAGTGGAAAATGCAAAGCCGCGGGGCTACGAAGTACTTTTGGCACTTTGGTATTTTTGGCAAATGGCACATTTTTCAAGCATGCGCCCGCGAGCCAAGCGAGGTTTTTTCACCAAGTTAAAATTTACAAAGTTGCGGGACCGCGGAAGTGTATTTTCCAAAGTGAATTTTCAAGCCTAGGGGGTCTTTTTGCCAAAAGTGAAATTTCGGGGCTGCAAGTCTACAGGAAAATTTTACAATTTTCACCTTTTTTCGTAAAGGGAACAGTTGTAAATTTACCGGCCCGTAGGCTTGGTGAAGTCCATTTCAAAGGGAAAAAGTGAGAAGTTGTAGGATTGCAGGCTTAAGGAAGACTTTCACAATTTTACATTTTTTTGCAAAAGGTGCAGTTTACAATTATCGGCCCACAGGCCTAGCGATGTTTTTTCACCAATCCGGGAGACTTTTTCACTTTTGCAATTCTTATGCAAAAAGTGCAATTTCAATTTTTCACTCGCAGAGGATTTTGGGCAAAAATGAATTTCTCACATGTGGGCCTGCGGGATGCTTTTGAACTTTGAAACTTTTGTGAATGGCACAAAGTGAATTTCGGGCCCGTGGATCTATTTTGCAATACTTTGTTCCACCATTTTTGTATGGATTTTTTTGGTACCCAGATTGATTCTCCACAAGAAGTCGAGCATCACCAAATATTTCACTAGAAACTCAAGGGTAGATAAATAATTATGTATGTCATTTTGTACCCGAGGTAGCAATTTATCTGACCTTTAAGCACTCATGTGTCAGAGAAGTGGGTAGCACCTTAAAATGATTATATCTTATCCTAACTATTTTAGGTTTTTCCTTTCAACCAAGGTAAGAGAACCTATTTTTTAACCTTTGTTAGTGAAGGAAATGAAGATATCCTTCTTTTGCACAAATTTTTATAGAGAAATCCTTCGGAAAATATGATCAATACCCCAAATCTGACTCTCATGAGTTGTCACTCCCAGAAGATGGAGATATTTTCAACACAAGGCTAAGGTCACTAAAGAAAATTGGAATCCTAACTTGTTTCTGCATATTTTGACAGTGGAATTTTGCATTTGTAGATATACAGGACAAACAGGGGTAGTTCAAGGTAGGATTACTTGTTTGAATAATTTTTTGGTGGGAATTAAGCAAGACAAAATTGACTTTTCTAGATCTTTGAGGGCCTTATTAACAAATGGAAAACTCACCAACAGAAAGTTTCAAAATAGTTAAAATACTCCTTCAACCATAAGGTGTGCATCAATAGAGGCCCAGATCCGCACGTTTTCACACAATCTCCAAGAATTTAACAAGAAGGATTGAGTTAAAAGACTCAATAAAGCATTAGAAACCTCTAGTTTATCATGTCTAAGGTACACCCAAAGACTTAAAAACATTCTTTGTCAACAAATGAAGGTAAACTATTTTTAAATTGTTTATTTCCTTACTAGATGAAAATTCTTCTGATAATGAAATTGTAAATGCCACTAAACTATCACAAGGATAATATATGTCTGATTCACAAAGATTTTAATAAAATATTGCAATAAGAATAAGAAAAACTATATGAAGACATTCTGGAAATCAAGCAGACATAAATTTTACCAGATATTTAACACAAATTAATTGAAAATTTATCATATTCATCATCACAGGAAATTTATTTAAACAATCTAAGAGCTTTTTGATGGCTATCCACTTGTAACCAACTCAACATGATTGAAATCTAACACATAAGAAAGTAACCAGGTTTCTTAGATGGTTCCTCAGAAGATGAGATTTTCTCAAATTTTCTCTTGAAATTTAACCCCCAACCATTTGCATATATAAAACACGTATTATACAACATTCATTTACATCCAAGCCTTCTCTCCCAAGAAAATAATATCATAAGCATATTTTTTGTTACAAATTTGATCATGATTCCCAAAAAGGAACGTTTAACAGATTTTCAACAAAAAGTTACCAGTTGTTCAAAAAAAGGGAATCATTCTAAATATTTGCATCATTTTTCTAATTGGGGACATCTTTTTCATCCTTGGTGCATACATAATGCTTTTCCTTCATCATCTCATCTTTTCCCCTTTGAAATTTTTCTCTGTAACTTCTGGATTTGGCATTTCACATATTTTGCAGAAGCCTGATAAATTTCACTTCAAATGCTCAAATTTCACACTTTAGATTCACAAAATGAGCCCTCAACCATTTGATTATCCTTCATTGGTAAAATAAAAAAGGAATCAATCAAAAATTGATGAAGAATGATGCAAAAACCACATCTCTAGAGTTCTTGGAACGTTAATGCTGCCAAAATCATATGGAATGTATAATTACCATTGATCTACTTTTTCCACTTTAAATTACAACCTTCCACGTGGAAGATGAGGTAAATCAGGCCTAGGGGCACTTTGGTGCATTTTATAAATTTTTGGAAAAATGTAAAAGTTTGACAGTTTCCTCGCCCTTCTGCCTTTGACAAATGGGCTTGACACGTGGCTTAACATGTGCCTTAATGGAGATGTGGCTCAATTCAGCTACAAAAATTTTTTTACAAAAAGGAAAATTTTCCAAACTTCCTCCGGTGCTCCATACTCCCGCCTTAAGATTTTGATGCAAGTCCCAGCAGAACTAAACTTTGTTTTTACACCTTATATTTCATTTCACAAAAGAGAAAAGTTTCCAAATTTTCTTCGACAGCTCGCACCCCTGTTTCGACATTTCAACAATGGCTTTACTATTTCCTATCGGGGCCATGCTTCAACTTACAACTTTTACTTCCTTTCTCAAAAAATAAAAATTTCCATATTATCTCCAATAGCCTACACCTCCCTTTGTTGGAGCCATTCTCACTTTAACAACTCTTTCCATTTCACAAAAATTTAAAAGGTTTGTAAAACCTCCCAGTGAACCACTGATCCACATTTGATTTTTCAAAAATAATTCAAACAAGGCATTAATTTTTCCTCCACAGAGTCTTGGTTCAATTTAAAACTTTAACTCTTTTTCCCAAAAAGGAAAAAAATTCAAACTGCTCCAACTCTGCGCTTTCTCATTTTTGACTTTTTTAAAGCTGACTTAAGCATGACATCACTTGTTCACTGGCGGAAATGTGACCCTTTTCACAACTTTGTTTCTTTTTACAAAAATCTTCTAAAAGTCCTCCGCTGATCCACATCCCCTATGCCCTTGACCTTTTTAATCTGCCACATGTCCTTCTCTTGTTCCAGGCAGAGTTGCGGTTCACTTTGTGAATTTAATATTTTTACCAAATAAATTCAAAAAAATTCAAAGGGACACGACAATCTGCCATTCCATTTTTGCATTAGAATCTACTACGTGTCCTCTGGCGGGGCCTTAGGAAATTTTTTCACATTTTCAACTTTTCACCATAAAGCCTTTAAGGCATAAAAAGGTCTGCCTTCCCGTACTACTTGATTTTTTCGACTCGTGTACACCTTCAGGGAAAAAATAGTAAATTTTCCCCGCTACTTCAAAATTTTAACCAATCAAGATCTGCGGAGCCATAGGACCAAATTTACCCTTTTTCCAAAATAGCCAAAAGCAATAAATTCACCGAATAAATCCGCCATGCCTTGAACAATCACAAGTGACCGCGTATCTGTCGATGTTGAGATAGAATTTGATGGGTAAATGATGCACGTCAAACCGTAAAAAAACACATAATTTTGCCAATCACGCCCAGAACATTGATTTTTCACTAAGGATGAAAAAATTGGAAATAAAACCAAGCTCTAAGAAGATTTACAACCATGGGGATGTATTTTTAAAGGCATATAGGAGAAATATTCAGAGCATTTTACAAGTCATCGATGATCAGGGAAATAGAAATTTTTTTATCAAGGACAAATAATTTTGTAAACAATTCATGGCCAAACATTATTTACGACCATGGAGAAGGATTTTTAATAGCATATAGAATACATTTGAACATTTTCAAGCATCTAATTGAATAAATGGAAAATCAAGCACACAAATTGAATATTTTAGGGAAAACTGAAAGTATCTTTAGGTAAATTAGGGAATGGTCAAATTGAGCACCAACATCGGTTCCTGAATTGTGGATGGGCACTCCCAACATGTGCCACAAGAACAAAAGTATACCAAGTGTCAAAAATACCCATTGGTCAATGGAGTCAGCTTGCAGAGTAGAAAAACTATAACCATCCTTCAAGCAAAATGAGAAACCAATAACAAAAAGGGCCACCAAGGGATAGGGCAAACGAAAAAATGTACAAAAGCAGAATGAAAGAAAAAATCTATACACTATATAATGGTGTGCATACCTCGATTATGGGGAATCAATCAAGGAAATGTTTCAAATTCCTGTCAATTAACAGAAAATTCAAGCAATTCCCCATCTAAATCTTTCAAGAAGAAGGCATGTTCACTAATTCAAATGTCAATGGAATAAGGCCGATCCACAATGCATCAAATTTACCATGCTTGCCCTTATCCTCATGCCTTCTATCCCACAATAGCACAAGATCTCCAACACTGAAATCCCTTGGAGTCACCTTCTTGTCAAACAACTTCTTCAACTTCTCTCTGAACTTTATAAGTCTTTGGTGGGATGCCCTTCTTTGTTCATCCAACTCAACAATCTGATTGATGCAAGCATCATATGGATTACATTCTTGATCTTCTAGTTGTTGGAGAAATTGATATGAAGAAAATTACATATGCAGGGGCAACAGATCTTGAGTTCCATACACCAACTCAAATGGCCTTCAACTAGTGGCTCTTTTAACAGTGATCCTATTAGCCTAAACAAAAAAATTCAACTGCTCATCCCACTTCCTCTTGTTCAACTCCAAGGTTCTTCTAATGATCTTCAACAAGTTTTTATTGCTATACTTAGCTTTTCCATTTCCTTGGGGATTATAGTTGGAGGCATATGTCAAATTGATCCCATACTCTTTACACATTGCCACCAAAGTTTTAGCTCTGAAGCTCATGGTATTATCAGTAACTATTTTAGCTGACACTCCAAATCTGGAGATGATATGATTCACCATGAAGTCCATTTTCAACTTCTTGTGTTGCTTTCTTGGTGTGGATTTCTTCCATCCACTTAGTGAAGTAGTCATTAGCTACAAGTATCCATTTATGACCAGCACTAGAAGGGTCTGAAATCTCACGAATGAAGTCCATTCCCCATTAATTAAATGTGGCTTCAATTGATACATGTTGTAACGGAAGGGAGCTTGAAGCTTTCATTCTTCCGGAAAAATGAATAAAACTTTTATATTTTCTTACCAATAGATTTGTATCTTTAAAGAGAGTTAGCCACCAATAACCAGCCCTCAAGATCTTGTGTGTTTTAACTCTTCCAACAAAATGTCCCCCACAAACGCCTCCATGGAATTCAGCAATTACTTTGGGCGCTTCATCTTTAGCAATGCATCTTAAGAGAACTCCCTCAACGTTCTTCCAAGATAATCCAAAATTAGTAATGACATATTTTTGGGAGGACTAACTTAAGAGATATTTTCTAATTTTTACTAAAATGTCTAGGTTAGCATAGATGTTTGAGATAAAATATTATATCTTTGTACCATTGAGAACTTACCAACTTTACAAGGAAATTCACCACCCTTTATTCTTCAAATTCATTCACCTCAATAGTTTGCAAGTTGCTCTCAGCCATAAGCTTCACTAAGCCCAAACCTCTTACCAATTTCGTGGTTTGGATATCCATGTCATATTCATGCAATTTGTTTACCCATCTACATCTTTTTCTTGAGACCTCCATCTATGATAAGATATCTTTCACCATGGTGTGGGGAACATAGGCAAAAACCTTAGAGCTCAAAATGTATGGCCTAAAAACCTTTGTTTCTTTCACCAAGTAAAATGTGTGCTTCTCCATAATGGTGTACTTCAACTCAGCTCCTTGTAAATGCCTTACTGAAATAGGAAATTGGTCTTTCAAGCCCTTCATCATCCTTTTGCAACAATACAGATGCAAATAGTATTTTATGAAGAAAAAGAAAACATTTGGAAAGGTTTCTTATTGTTTGGAGCTATCAAAATACGGGCATGATTTAATGCTTCTATGATCCCATTGAAATATTGAATGGCATATTCTTCCCATTTGATAAGTTGATATTTCTTTAGCATGCAAGTAATTGGGATGGTGTACTAAAAAAAGTTAGATATGAATCTTCTGATAAATTTTATTTTCCTAAAGAAGGATTGAATTCCCTTCTTGGTTTTTGGAATTGGAACTTTTTTGATGGCTTCCACCCTTTCAAGATCAATCATAACCCCTTCCTTCGACACAATGTGTCCAGGAAATCTTTGATTTTTGCACTCCAAAATGGCACTTCTTGGGATTAAGAGAGATATCATCCTCTCTGCATCTTATCATCATTTTTTCAAAATGTTGCAAATGGTCACTTCCTTTTCTAGAAAAAATAGTCACATCATCTTGTTAAACAACAATTAAATCATTAATATAACAAGATAAATATACATCCATTACCTTTTGAAATGTTTCTCTAGCATTCATTAGACCAAAACGCATTCTGACATAGACATATGTTCCCCAAGGAGTGGTAAAGGCAGTCTTAATTCTTTCTTATTCCTTCAAAACTACCTGATTATATCAAGAAAAACCATCCAAGGTGGATAACAATTCAAAACTAGTTGCCATTTGCAGCATATTCTCCATATTAGGTAAAGGGTAATTATCTTTCATTGCTGCCCTATTAAAGTTTCTAAAGTCCAAACAACGCCTTATGTCTCCATTTTTTTTCTAACAGGTACTAGATTTGCAACCCAAGATGAGTACCTTTTGGGTTGAATGATCCCTCCATCCCTCAAATTCTTCAATTCTTCTTACCTCTTCATGAAAAAGAGAAGATTAACTGGCCTCTATTTTTTCCTGAATAGTTTTACATTATATTCCAAAGGAATTACATGCTAAAACAAATCCTCTTTGTATGTTTTCAATTCAGAATAAGACCAAGCTAGGCAGTCTTGATATTTCTTCAACAATTGGGCATAAGATGTCTTTTCTTCTTTGCTCAGATTAATACCTAACTAGATTTTACATGGTTTCTCCTCTGTGTCAAGTTCATGGTCCTCAACATCCCTTGAAACCGAAAAATTCCTATTGACAATGCAATCTGTATTATCAAAACTTGATTCAAGAGTAACCATCCCTCTAGGAATGGTATTAGTTTTTAGTTGAATGATGTCTTTGCAAAAAAATTCTATTTTCCTTTTGCTGCACAATCAATACGTTGATTAGAAAATTCTCCTTGGTTCTGCAAAAACCTTTTCACCTGGGCATCATCATAAAATACTTGTCAATGATTAATGTTGTCAAGGACATATTGTCTGGTTAGTATCTCATCATCATACTCACAATATGGGGATGTGGTGCACTTTTCGAATCTGGACCCCAACACTACTAACTTATCAGCAACAACATTGAAATTCCTATCATGATGTATAATGTTAAATGAGTCAAACATCTCAATAATATCCTAGACTGTATGTTTGTATTGTTTCATTCTCTTATTTTTAGTAGCATATAGTTTTCTAACTTGATTGACAACTAATTATGAATATCCTTTGACAATGATGTCTCTAACACCATATTTCCAAGAAATTCTCAAACCCAACAACAACTCTTCATATTCAACAATGTTATTAGTCCACTCAAAGTTGAGTTTGAAGGAAAAAAAACTCTTCTTGGCCTGGAGAAATTATAACTACACCAGCACCATTTCCAAATTTGGAACAACCTCCATCGAACAAAAAAGTCCAAGGAGAGCCTACTTTCTCAAGACACTTGCATTGATCAATTTTGTGCTCTTTACCATCAAAAAATCCAGCAAAGTTATCAGCATCAACACTTGTGTACAACACTTCATAAGATGCATTGTTGGGATCTTCAATGAGGTGCAATATCTTCTTTTCTCCATACAACTTCACAAGGTTGCACTCAATTGGAATGGTTTAAAAGGACATATCCATTTGAACACTACCACCAACACTTGCAACCCACTTTGCTGATAACAACATACCCCATTTAGCAGTGTAATCAACAATAATAACATCTAGTTTAAATTTATTTCCTGGATAGGCTACAAGTTGCACTACCAAACCTTTCACACATCCAAAAACTAGAACTTCTCTAGAATCCATTATAGTAAACTTGCCATAAGTTGTTGTTACTTTAATGTTCAATTAATTCATGAGTGCAAGAGGCATAAAATTACATGATGCTCTAGAATCAAACATACAATTGTGCAATAGTATGTACTTCATAATTAGAGTATTAAAGAATGGAACAAAATTTAGTTGAGACTCAACCAAATATGTTCCCAAGTAAACTTCAGGTGGTTCACCTACTTATTCCAATACTTGGGGGTTTTCAACTGATGCAATGGTAGGAGGCATCTCAACATTGTTCACATTTCTCCCTAGGGCAGTCTTTTCTTCTTTCAATCCAAAATACTCAAAGGACCATCTTCTTGTGCTCAGGAATCCTGAGCATCTAGCTCAATAATTGGACATAGAGATCTTGATCTGACTCAAGACTTGGGCAATATCATATGGAACATATTTCGGAAAAGTAGCATTAGGATGAGAGATTGACAAATTCATCATGATGGCAATGGAAATTCTTACATTCTGAGCATGGGCATGGATACCAGTTATATTTGGCACGGCAAGGCCTTTTCCAGATGCATCTTTCTTTGGAGTCTCTTTTGGGATATTGGTGACAACTGGGGTTTTTGGCTTGGATTGAGGCCCTGCCCCTTTGACGACTTAACTTCTTGTGTTATAATCTTTTTCTTGGGCAACAACAACATTCATTAACATTTGTCTATCCTCCTTCTGAAGGTATTCCTCCATCATACTTCTTAATCATTAAATCTCTTAAGTACTTAAAATCATTGTTAGGAACTTAAAAATCTTTTACCATAGCTATTTGTAAATTATGATAGGGAGGAAGAGGTAGTACCCAATGAATGCAATCCCAAAAATTTGTAGCAATTCTAACACTGATCTAGTTCAGTTGAAGTTTCTCCTTGTTTTGAGCTTGTAGAGACAACCCAACATGCATACATCATCATCAGCTTCATCTCCATTAGCTTCTCTAACTTGTTTATCTACTTCACATGGTGGATGAGTGAAATAAAAATTTGCCACGCCAATCAATCTCATTATCCTATTCAACAATTAGTACCACCCTGGCAGTAAGAGGATCAGACACCATTCTATTTTCCCTAGGATGGGATTGTTTATTTGCAGATCCCACGGGCCCTTTACCTCTGTCATCATATCTCTGCTCATTTCTAGGATGATTTAAAAATATTTCTTAACCTTGTTTCTTGTGCTAACCTTGGGAACTTTGTCCAATTCATTTCTCTTCTCTGGCTAAATTGTATGAGATTTCTTGGACAGCTTCTACCAAAATTTTTACAACTTCCTCCAAATCAACAGCCTTACTTGGTTGAGGGTTTTCTGTGTTTATCCCTTGAATAATATGCAAAATTTCTTGTCAAATGCATCAAAATACTTTATTAAACAAGATTCATCACTAGGCCTCAATATGATAGGAAATATTATCAAAATATTATTGAATATTTTATTAAAATCATGGAATGATTCATTAGGGTTCTTCTTTATATTTTCAAATTCTGATAAAATAAACCTAGGGTCTATTTTATCACTATACTACAATCTAAAAGCATTCTTGATTTATGTCCATGAATCAATAGAGTTATCTTGAAAAGATTTATACATGTTCCGTGCATCTTCTTCTAAATTATGAATAGAAAATTTAATGTACAACATCTTCAAACTCCATCTCAAAGTCTTCCATCATATTGACAAAAATATTTAGGTGTTGATCACTACTAATAGCATTATTTCCTTGAAACTTAGGCAATCTATTTCTCACATCTTGTGGAACAACATTTGGATAACCATCCATTCTTCTAAATTTTATAGGACCAAAGGTATTACCAAAAAATGGAGTTCTTGGTGGAGGCTAAGCCATATTATTTTGTGGAGGTGAATTGGTAAGGGACACAACTTGATGAGGAGTGAGAGGTCTATGGGGCACAAGGATGTAATTCTCAGAATGAATATCCTCTAAAGGCTCTACTTCTTGGAAAAATCTATCAGATTTGGAAAATACAGGGACAAAATGAGAAGTAAAATTTTCAAATATAAATGAATATCCCTCACCAGATGGAGAATTCAACTCTAAAAAAAGAGTACCTGATTCAAAAGTACTTGAGGAAGAACTGCAATCTTCAATGACAGGCTGATCATTTTCAACAATGAAGATCCCTTTTCTTGATGTCTAATCTCCAACGACTTTCCAAATTCTTCTTCCTTGAGAATTTGATTTTCCTAGCTTTGAAAACAACCTTCTGGTAGGGTCCTTAATGAAGAAAGATCTTCTTCCTTCCATCTTTGCAAAAAATAGTAACAAATTCCAATTGACAAAGGTTAAGACATTAGAATTTATCAAAATCAAATCAAAATGGAGTCACACTAAGGATTTTCACCTCAGTTATGTAAATGCACTAAAAATGGTCTGTCAAATGTCTTTCAGTAATAAAATCATGCAAATCTTCACAAATCTAATCTTCCCTTACCCATATTTATCATTTACAACACCAACTTTGTGCAATACTTGCTGAAAACTAGAAATATTGCATACAAAACTTGAAAATTTGATGAATTCTTACAAATCTTAATGGAGGATAACATTTTCAACAACGTATTTGCACACAAAAAATGTAAGAAGAATTTACCAGGGGTATATATGTTTTGCATTTATAAAAATACCTTCAAAGATTCCCCAACAATGGTGCCAAAAGATTGTTGGTACCCAAATTGATTCTCCACAAGGAGCCGAGCAGCATCAAATATTTCGCAAGACACTTAAGGGAAGATAAATAATTATGTATGTCATTTTGTAGCTGGGGAAGGAATTTATCTGACCTTTTAGCACTCAGCCATTGGAGAAGTGTGTAGCACCTTAAAAGGATTTGATCTTATCCTAACTATTTTAGGTTGTGCCTTTCAACCAAGCTAAGAGAACCTATTTTCTAACCTCTGGTAGTGAAGGAAATGAAGATATCCTTATTTTACACAAATGTTTATAAAGAAATCCTTGGGAAAATATGATCAATACCCCAAATCTGACTCTCATGAGTTGTCACTCCCAGAAGATGGTGATATTTTCAACAAAAGGCTGAGGTTACTACAAACAATTGGAATCCTGACTTGTTTCTACATATTTTGACAGTGGAATTTTGCATTTGTGGATATACAGGACAAAGAGGGGTTGTTCAAGGTAGGATTAGTTGTTTGAATAATTATTTGGTGGGAGATTAAGCAATACAAACTTGAATTTTCCAGATCTTTGAGGGCCTTAACAACAAAAGGAAAACTCAATAATAGAAAGCTTCAGAATAGTTAAAATACTCCTTTAACAAGAAGGTGTGCATCAATGGAGGCCCAGATCCACATGTTTTCAGATAGTCTCCAAGAATTTAACATGAAGGCTAGAGTTAAAAGACTCAATAAAGCATTATAAACCTATGGTTTATCATGTGTAAGGTACACCCAAAGACTTACAAAAAATCTCTATCAACAAATGAAGGTAAAGTGTTTTTAAATTTTTTATTTCCTTACTAGATGAAAGCTCTTCTGATAATGAAATTGCAAATGCCACTAAACTATCATAAGAATAAGATCTATGCGATTCACAAATATTTTAATATAAGATTGCAACAGGAATAAGAAAAACTATATGAAGACATTCTAGAAATCAAGTAGACACAAATTTTTCTAGAGATTTAAGAAAAATTAATTCAATATTTATCAGATTCATAAAAAGGGGAAAGTTATTTAAAAAATCTTATATCTTGTTGATGGCTATACACATGTAATCAACTTAACATGATTGAAATCTAACACAGAAGAAATTAACTAGGTTTCTCAGACGGTTCCTCAGAAGATGAGATTTTCTCAAATTTTTTCGTAAAATTTAACCCTCGACCATTTGCATTTCTAAAACATGCATTATATATTATTCATTTACATCCAAGCCTTGTCTCCCAAGAAAATAATATCCTAATCATCTTGTTTGTTACAAATTTTATCATGATCCGAAGAAAGGGAAGTTTAACAGAGATTTGCAACATAAGGTTTCCTTTTGTTCTAAAAAGGTGAATCTTTGCAAATATTTGCATCATTACTCAAATTGGGGACACGTTTTTCATCCGTTAGCATCCCACAACATGCTTTTCCTTTATCATTTCATCTTTTCCCCTTTGAAATTTTTCCTCTGCAACTTCTAGATCTAGCATTTTGCCACAAGAGCCTGAGAAATTTCACTTTCAAATGCCCAAATTTCACACTTTATATTCACAAAATGAGCCCTCAACCATTTGATCATCCTTCATTGGTAAAAATGAACAAGGAATCAATAAAAATTTGATGAAAAATGATGCAAAAATCACATCTCTAGATTTCTTGGAATGTTAATGGTGTCAAAATCATATGCAATGCACAACTATGGTCAATATACATTTTCCAATTTAAATTACAACTGTCTACATGGAAGATGAGTAAAATCAAGCTTAGGGGCACTTTTCTACATTTTATAACCTTTTTTGGAAAAATGACAAAAGTTTGGCGTTTGTTCTGCGCTTCCTTATGCTTTTGAGAAATAGGCTTGACACGTGACTCAACATGGGCCTTAATGGGAGACACGTCTCAATTCTAAAATTTTACACTTTTTTACAAAAAAGGAAAAATGTCCAAACTTCCTCCGGTGCTCCGCACTCTCACCTTCAGCTTTTGATGCAGGTCCTAGCGGAACTGTGCTTCATTTTTACACCTTATGCTTTATTTCACAAAAAAACAAAATTTCCAATTTTGCTCCAACAACCCACACCTCCGTGTTGACCTTTCAACACTAGATTTACTATTTCTTGTCGGGGCCGCGCTTCAATTTACAAATTTTACTCCCTTTCTCAAATAAACTAAAATTTCCATATTATCGCTAATAGCCTGCACCTCTGCAAGTTTGTAATTTCTCTCCAGCGGGGCTGCACTTAGCTTTCATACTTTGTCCTTTTTCATGAAAAGTCAAAAAGTTTCAAAGACCTATGATGACCCGATGTTCCACCTAAGACTTTTTAACTGTAGAATTACACTAACTCTAGCAGGGTCACACTCCACTTCATGATTTTACATCATTTTCTCAAAAAGACAAAACGCTTCAAAATTATCTAGCGACCCACCTTCCCATGCTGAATTTTCAAATTCAAACTCTAACTATTCTGTGTTGGGGCCATGCTCACTTTAACAACTTTTTCCATTTCACAAAAAGTTAAAAGGTTTCCAAAAGCTCTCAGCGACCCGCCGATCCGCACTTGAATTTTCAAAATAATTCAAACAAAGCATTAATTTGTCCTTTACGGAGTCTCGGTTCAATTCAAAACTTTAACTCTTTTTCCCAGAAAGGAAAAAAACTTCAAACTGCTTCAACTCTCTGCTTCTCTATCTTTGATTTTTCAAAGCTGACGACATCATTTGTTCCCTAGCCAAAATGCGGCCCCTTTTATAATTTTTTCCTTTTCAACAAAAAGCCAAAATCCTCAAAGCTCTTCGTCAATCCACATCCCCTTTGCTTTTTAATTTTGCAACCTACCACGTGTCCTTCTATAATCCTAGCGGGGTTGCACTTCACTTTGTGACTTCATTCCTTTTACAACATAAAGTCAAATAGCTTCAAAAGAACCCGACAACCCGTCATTTTATTTTTAACTGAAAATCTTCCATTTGTCCTCCCATGGGCCTTAGCAATTTATTTTCATTTTTTCTCCTTTATTCCATAATGCCTCAAGGCATAAAAAAGGTTTGCCTTCGCATACTATTTGATTTTTTGACATGTGTACACCTTCAAGGAAAAAATAACAGATTTGCCCCGCCACTTCAAAATTATAACCAATCAAGATTCATGGAGCCATGGGACCATTTCAAACTTTTTACAAAGTAAAAAATAGTGACAAGTTTGCAAAACAAAAATATCGTACCTCATCCAATTAAAAGAAGCCACGTAATCATCAACAGAACCAATTAGAACTTAGTAGAGCCATGTCACCAAAATAAGTCTTTTGCCAAAATAGCCAAAAATTATAGGTTTAAAACATTGATCCACCATTCCTCAACCATAAAAAGTGACCACGTATTCGCTAAGGTTGAGTTAGAATTTGACAGGTAAAGGACACCCATTAGACCATAAAATACACATAAATTTTACCAGTCGTGCCTAGAATGTAAATTTTTTACCAAGGAAAAAGAATTTTGTAAACAATTCATGGCCAAACATTATTTATGACCATGGAGAAGGATTTTTAATAGCATATAGAATAAATTTGAACATTTTCAAGAATCTAATCAAAGAAATGGAAAACATAGCACACAGATTGAAGATTTTAGGACAAACTAAAAGAGTTATTGAGAAAATTAGGGCATGATCAAATCAAGCACCAAAAGATTCGATTCAAATATTCAAATGTGTTGATGTGTGTTATTTTCCACATCATTAGGTGAGTCATCTCACTTAGTTGAGATCGTAGGTCATTGTGTCATTTAGGCATCATTATGAGATTCTCTTATGCATCAGTCCATTAGTGTGTCATATTTTTCATTGGGAGTTACACTTTTATTCTGGGAATGTAACTCCCCCTCTCTACTCGAGTTTTCGTGATTGCAACACTCAGGGTTACTCAACACCTCCTATATGTAAACCCCATTAAATCTATGAGATAGAGGGGAGTTTTTTGACTTATCGAGGTTCTACTCATTTTTTGAATCTTTACATGCACATTCGGTTGATGCTCATTCCTCCCAAGATCTCTTCATGATGTCATTCACACATCTGTTGATGTGCACGTCATCCCTTGTGATAATTGCTTGTGGGTTTTAAACCCTCTTTCAAGGTATTAGAGTGGATCTTGTGGATCCATGCACTCCTCATTGTTTTTATGTGTGTTTTCTAGCTTATGACGTGATATCCAGATCTCGTTGCATGTGTTGTAATGGTTATTCTTTTTATCATTCTCTACTTGAACTGATTCAGGTTTCATACCTCTTTTACAGTTGTTCATGTGATCATGGGTGTTTTGGGGTGTTCGTGGTTTTACATCTTTTGCATGAAGTCTTCAAAGGTTGCAGTGTTGTTTTGTATCAGGTTTGCATTATCCATTGCTGAGTTTGTGATTGCTTCTATTCTCGTGTGCTCATTTTTGGCTTCGCATGGACTTGTGGGTTATTGTTTTGATACGGATTTACATTGGTTCTTATTTTTTACTTGATGCTCGTGCATGGTTTGGTCATTTGGCTCGTGCATTCTTCTGCTCCCTTGTGGTCAATTTTGCCTTAGCGTGGACCAGTGTTCCATTGGAGTCACCTTAGCCAGTACATAGTATATACCTAAACCAATGGATCATTTTTTCTGTTGGGAGCTCGTGGTTGAATTCAATAGTTGGTGCCCTCGGTTCCTTTCCCTCCTCCATTGTGCATTGTTCCTTGCTTGTATCCCACTGTTAGCTGTGTTTGAACCTTTGCTCGTGATTGTTCCTTGCTTCTACATGGTCATTTAAAACATTCTTCTACGCAAACATTCTAGTCAAACCCTCCTACACGTGGCCTCACACCTCTAAACCAACATTTTTTGCATCCTAGAAAATTTAATCCCACTCAGAGCATCTTATCTTTGGCTCAATGTGCACTGTTTGCATGTATATCTTGTTTCTCCTCCATTGGTTCAATGTGTGTAATCTCCACGTGGCACGAGATAGCCTTTCTTTTCTATCTCCAACGGATGTTACAATTTGGATCTTCTTAATTATTTTTTAGCCACTATCAACACAACCCTTGTACACATGAATTGAACCAGTTCAACAGTCACTCTTCTTACTGGCAAATCTCCATTCACTGCGACTTCAATGCTTTTGTTTATATATGCCACGTGGACTTGCAAATCTACCGTGGCTTGAAAATGTGGGCCCTCATCCCTTTTAGTATTATTTACAGGTTAAAATAATCCATTTTTAATGTTATAACATTAAAAACATTCAGTCATGGCATTGTAAATTATTTCAAGCCACTATTTTTGCTTGGTTTAATCCCTTCCTATGCATGTCGAAGATGAAGGGTGAGGTCTGGGGTTGGTAGGATGTTAATCCCCCCTCGCAAGCAAAACAAGCCCTTTCCAAAATTTGATGCCATTTCCAATGATCAGTCACACGATGCCCTTTGCACTCATTTTGACCACCTTTTTAATGCATTTGCATCGTTTATTGGCATTTTCCATTAGTTGCGGGAATTGTAATAATTCCATAACTTTTGACTCACGACTCATTTCTGAGTGTTTCATTAGTCAAAGTTTCATTATTTTTTGTACATTACGTGATGACATTGTCATTTTTGTAAATGCACTACTTTATAAAGTGCCACATTCTTGGGGGGTTGACTAGTACTCTTGGGCTTTCACATGCAAATGGATTATTGACCGAGTCTGACGTCTTGCTTTTGTGCATCTTGCACTTTTTGATTCCACATCATGGAGGGTGCTCTTTCCATACTTGAGCATCATAGGATTGATTTATATCCTCCACCACTGCTCACTGGGAGAGGGAACTATTCATCTTGGTATGCTTCCATGGAATGCTACTTCGTCTATGAGGGTCTTTCACCCTTCTTACTTGGGTGAGTTCCTGCACCCAATAATCATCATCGTCTAGATGATTTTCATGAAACTTGTGACCATGTTTTTGGTCACATGATGATGCATGTATCTTCATCTCTCTAGTTTCACATGGGAGACTCAAATCCACCCCACCATGTCTTGAGCATTCTTCAGTCCCTCTATGGATACCCTTCACATACTGCAACCGTTATTTTTGCTTCTGATTCAATTGTCTCATCTTCTTCATGTGATGACAATTCCATTGATACAAACTCCCTTGATTCTACTTCTGATGGAGAGGATTTTGCACCCAGTTCTGATGTAAAGATCATTACAGAGGACTTCTCTCCTCTTTCTCTCACTATTCTAGAGAGTGTTGTCACCCCTCCCATCTCATCAGATATCGAGCAGTCTCCTATACAGTTTCATATAGTCATCACGCCCGCCTCTTTTCCATCTTTAGTGTGTGAGGCCCCTTTCACTCCTCTACCTTCATTGGATGACTCATACATATCTTACATCACTCTACTATTTGTTCAGCCCCCTCATTGGGATGAGTATCTGCCTGACCTTAGTCATCTTTTTGCAGTCCACTTGCGGTGCTCTACAAGTTCCTCATCCATCTACATGTATTTCAGAGGAGTTCATCATCTCTGTTATTGGGATTTCCCCTTTTAGGAATCATGTCACTTCCACATTTCAAGAGACCTTCATTGATCCACCCTTAGTTATGGATCCATTTTCTGTTGTGGAGGATGTTTTGTTCCCTTCACATCACTTGGACATCCTTTCTGTGGGTGTTCCTCTTTTTTAATCTGACAATTCTACACACATGGCATTACCTTCTGTTCCTTGGCACTCACTTACTAGACCTATGTCACACTTCTGTGTACTAGATTAAGAGTTCTTCATGTTGTTGCCTTTTATTTCCTTCGAAGAGTGGGAAGA
Organism: Taxus chinensis; assembly: GCA_019776745.2. Lineage (NCBI taxonomy): Eukaryota > Viridiplantae > Streptophyta > Pinopsida > Cupressales > Taxaceae > Taxus > Taxus chinensis. The sequence goes on from CM034152.1 coordinate 626,818,918, forward strand.
CTTCTAGCACATCATTTCTGTCCTTCCTAAGGGTAGGCACAAAGTTCATTGTGAGTGCCTCTTCTTCAGTCCAGAGGTAGAGTATCTCATCATTGACACTCTTTTGGGAGACTTCCTAGAGTTACAGAGTTAAAATCCGTCCATGGCATCTTTTGCATTCCTCTCATCTCCCTCTTCTTCTCTCTTCTTATTCTTTTGGAGAGATTGCCTCTTTGTACATGGGTATCCTTTCAAGCTCGTCTATGGATGGGACCCATATTTGGCATCTTTATTATATTAGAGAGTGTGCTTTTCTCTTATGGTGGATGGTTTTCCCACTAGGTTTTCCTTCACTTCTTGGGATATTTTTCTTGTACATTGGTACCTCATCAAGATTTATGTCAGGACCCATTTCTTGTTGTTGACTTGTCACCTCATCCTAAGTTATGATGAATGGAGGGTTTTGGTTTGTGTTATTTTCCACAACATTAGGTTATTCATCTCACTTAGGTGAGATCGTAGGTCCATGTGTCATTTAGGGGTCATTATGAGATTCTCTTACCCGTCAGTGCATCAGCGCGTCAGTGCGTCAGTGCGTCATATGCGTCATTGGGAGTTACACTTATATTTTAGGAATGTAACTCCCCCTCTCTACTTGAGTTGTCATGATTCCAGCACTGGGGGTTACTCAACACCTCCTATATGTACACCCCATTTGATCTATGAGATAGAGAAGAGTTTTGTGGCTTATCGAGGTTCTGCCCATTTGTCGAATCTTTGCATGAAAATTCGGTTGATGCTCTCTCCTCCCAATATCTCTTCATGTTATTGTTAGCACATCTGTTGATGTGCATGTCATACCTCATTGTCCTCACTTGCGGGTTTTAAAACCTCTTTCAAAATGAGTATACCTTTCGATTAAGTACTCAAAATTTGAAAAATTTGATACTATTGGAAAGATCTCGACCTTCTCTCACCATGCAAGCATAAAATATAATTTTCAAAAGTATTGGATGGGTTAGGATTAGGAAAATGTCTTTCATTGCATTAATATGATATTTGATTACTTTACTAGATCAGATTTTATTCAACCCACCTTTCTTCCTTATCTAACACGCCAAGGAAATCGTGGAGAAATGATTGAATTTTATGAGTTAGGATCTGGAAAACGTCTTTCACGCCATTAATATGAGATCTGATTGCTTCAAGAACTACATTGGATTTGATCTGCCATTCTTCCTTCTCCAACACGCCAAACAGATGTGAAGAATCAGACTTGACAGATTGTGGGTAAATTTGCAAGGGCATTGATGATTGGTGGTTGAGATTCCAAACCACATTTTCTTTATTCTCCTTTTCTCCTCTCTTTTCTTCATCTATAAATGGAATTTATTGGCTCATTGTAAATGTTTGGAAATTTAATCTTTTCTCTCTCCCTTCTTCTCTTGTCTGTAAGTGGAGTTGTCAATTTTAAAACCTTCCATTAAAAATGTAGTTCAAACTTATGCCTCTTGGCCATTGTAATGTTCTTTATGAATCTGTGGAGCAATAAAATAAGCATGTGGATGATTTAAACCCTTTCTTATATTCATTGCATCTTAAATATCTTTCATTGCAATCTTGGTTATCCATGTATTTGTGATTGTATTACAATTTTTTGGTCTATGTTTGATGGAAAAGTAGGTGTTCAACATTCCTTTCTAGGAAGTTAGAATAGAGTTTAAAATAGATCCTCTGTAAATTTTATGTGTGCACCTGAATAGAGGAAAAAGAACCATCCTTCATCCAGAGAGATTTCCTAATTGCAAATTCCCACACTTTGGGAAAATATCCATGTTATGCTATCAAAATGAGGGTCTCAACCCATCAACTCGCAGACATTCAAGGGTGCTGTGATTTTTCATTAACAATTATGGCACACTCGATGTGACAAAGAGGTCTCCATTTTTATTATAGCAAAATTGATGTGCACTTGTTGTAATTTTTCAGCTTGTAAAGAGCTTTGAAATTACACATGTGCGACTCCAAAAGAGGTAGAATCCACTAGTTTCAGCAGCCCAAGCTTGGAAGATTTATGAGAAGAATTCAAAGAAGTTCAAGAATGATAGAAGAAGGATTGTTTTTCTATCTCCACTTGTCCCTAGATAGAGGGAGAAGAGGAAGAATACCTCAAAGGTCTCCATCTCCACTGAATAGAACTTTTTCAACTCCTCCACCCCGTAGGCCTTTCATTCAATCAACAAGGGTTCTTAGGATAATCATAAGGACACATCTACAACCCAATCCCTATGTCAACTTCATTGGCAGCATCCCACTTTCTCTCAATTCACAAAATCAAGTTCTAGTTGTAGCATTGAAGAACATTCCATATTTCACTAGAGAGAACAAGACAACTCCGTTTGACCACATTCAAGACATAATAAATGTCTGTGTAATTCATGACATTCTTGAGATGGACATTGCAGTCAAGTTTTTAGCCTCTTCATTCAAGGGTAAAGCTTTACAATGGTTCAGGAGTCTAACAATAGGCTTTATTCCAAATTGGGACCATCTATGCAGAGCTCTTAACAATCAATTTGGAGAAAAGGGGGATAACCTATCTCTATTGGAACAATTGACAACCATTAAGAGGGATCCTAATGAACAATTGACATATTTAAACTTAATATTTCAAAGGACATGGGATAGAATTCCATTTTTCTGTGAGACAAACAGCTGAAGGTGCTTTTCTATACTTTCTTAAAGCTTTTAATTCTGATATTTCTATAATGATTCAATGCATGGGAGGTATAACTTTTCCTGCAGTCTATGACATTTCCATTGGAGCTGAGAATTGTTTGTTTCAAGATGGTAAACTTGCACCTAGGCCACCTAGGCCTCTATCTCTAGAATTAGGAAGTCCAAGCACTAGTCAAACACCAGAGTTAAATCCCATTCCACCCCCTAGAAATCAAAGCAACAATGAGGCTTCTACTTCTTCAATCACTCTAAAAGAGCACGAGGAGCTCTTGAAATAGATGGAGAACCTAAGAAACGAGCTAGTTACTATCAAGAGACAACAAGCTCAGATTTCTAGGCCATATCAGCCTTAAACTCAGTATCAGGTAGGCCTCCATACCAATAAAATAAACCACAAAGTCATACCACAAATAAAAATTTTAACTAAGGACAACCTCAAGTTGTCAAGCCATTCCAACCATATGATCCAAATGTAGCTTCAACATCAAAATATTTGGTTCCAACACAAAACTACATGGCACAGGAGTACAAATGGTGTTACCCCTGCATTCTACCTCACAGTCAATCAATGTGTTTCAATGGCGCACCGGACCAGACCTTGATGGTACAAACCATTAGTGTGTCCCAAGAACCTATTCAAGAGGTAAATAAGTAGCAAGAAGCTCAGCAAGAGGCACCTCCAACTGAAACTATGTTGGTTAATTGGAAAATAGAATACTTCTGTGGAGTTAACGAAGCCCCTTCTCAAAGCGTAGCTTCCAATACACTATCCAAGAAAATGAATATTGGAGAGGGACAATCATCAAATTTAATGCATCCACAACCCTCTATTACTCCACAAGGTATTGGCAATCAAAGTACATCTCCCAATGTGCAAGGTCATCCCCAGCCACCTCTTAGACTAGCTCAAGTGCTAGTTGTAGCAACCCATGTGCAAGAGAAGAATATGCAAGGAAAATGGAAGAAAAAGGATAGTTTATCTCCATTAAACATGATTGAGAAGATAAAGAAAATGAATGTAAACATCTCAATGTGGGAGTCATTGGCTATCCCATGATAAAGATACCTATTGCATGTTGTTATGGAAATCTTTTCAACATGAAAAAAACCACCCAATCAATAACAAAAGGTGTTTACCAATACATCTCATCCTAGAGGAAATTGTGGAGGACACAAAGGTAAAAATTTAAGGCCCCCACCATTCTATATCTCATTGATCATTGAATATAAATTAGGGCATAATTGCATGATTGATTCTGGAGAAAGTAGCTTTGTAATTCCAAAACAAATAGCTGATCATTTGGGTCTTCAATATGGAGTCATTTCCAAAGGTGTGGTGTAATTGGATTGTACAACAGTAGCAATGGTTGGAGTAATCAAGGATTTAATCCTCTCATTGAATGCATGTCCCAATGTGACTGTCTTGCAAGATGTATCAGTCATAGACTTCCTTTTATCCAAAATTCACCCTTAAGGTAATTTTGATAACATGCATCAAATTATTCAGTCCTAAGCAAGTAGATTGATTCAAGGCCCGAAATCATGTTTTTGGAGGCCCCTCGGCTTCTCTCTAACTCTCCCATCCAAGAAGAAATCCCAACGACTTAGAAAAAATGCAAAAAATGAAAAAAATAAGGTTGCAGGATTGTTTTAATGAATTTCGGGTCTGAAGGGTTTGGGTCGTACCAAGGTTCGTTGTACCAAGCTTGGGGCTGAAATACAAAGAAAATCAGCTAAGTCAGACATTTTTGTCCAAGGTGGTCCATGGGATAGTTGGGACGTTGGGACGCGAGGGACACGAAAAGCCGAATCGGCCGAAAGCAAGGAAAATCGTCAAGTTTTTGTTTCGCGCGGTTTTGGGAAAGCTGGGAAAAAAGTACGTGCGGGACGTGAATCGGCCGATTTGCCGACAGACAGTCCATTTCAGGTGGTTTGGAGATATTTTTCCCAGGCAGTCTGGGATAGTTGGGACAAAAGTACGCAAAGGACGCGTGGGACACGAAAAGGTGAAAAAGCCGCAAACAAGAAGAAGGAAGCCTGAATCAGCCGAAGCAGGAGATTTTCATCTGGGACAACCAGGAAAAAGGTATGCGCGGGATGCGAGGGATGCAAAAATCTAAATCGGACGAAGGCAAAGAAGAAAAGTCAACATTTGACTCGTGAAACTTCAAATGGCCATAACTTTTGACTCCGAGCTCCGATTTTCACAAAATTGGACTTTCTAGAATGAGCACGATGTCAGTTAAATTTTTAATGAGGGTATATATATTTAATTAAAAGAAACATATTCAGCTCCAGTCAGTTAATGCTCATTCCCGTCAAATGACAGAAAACACCTGCCAGCCCCAA